>JABASD010004221.1:0-16353 GCA_019776165.1 Pogonognathellus flavescens
AAATCATAAAAATATATTTCAAATAAATTATAAAAATATATTTCAAATAAATTATAAAAATATATTTCAAATAATTTATAAAATTATATTTCAAATATGTTTTCTTCGATAAATATTTAAGCAGTTTGTCAAAAGTGGTTTATTGTTGTTAGGTATATCAAAACACATTTGTATTCATTCACATGTGTCATAGTATCCCCAATCCAAGACAGGTGCAGTAAATAAAAGAAAAATTTGTCTCATCACAATGCTTTAAAAGTAATACTTGTATTTAACTAACACAGGTGTTAAGATTTGGGATTTGATCGTATTTAAAATTAATCTGCCTTGCCTTTTGTGCAACACTCGAGTTTCTTCTTTAAGGCTGATAACAAGTCACATTGGCTCATGTTTAAGCTATTTCTGAATAAACACCTACACATTTTTCTAATATTAACATTTGCAGTTTACTTAAAAAGTTTTTGTTGGTGAAATTATATTGGTTTGTTAATTGTGTGTCTGTAGGGGTGTTACAAGGAAAATATTTTTATAATGTCTGTTATTACCGTTGTGTAAGACGATAATTTTACTAGTACCTAAACACATAATTCTATTTTCATGCAATACATAAGCAACACGAAGAATACTATATGAAATAAAACTTGTGTTTGTAAAGTTTCCTTTATATTGGGAACGCATTTAATTAAAATTATAATTAATTTTTGCTTGTAATTATTGTGTTCGATAGATTATTTTTGGCTGCTGGTTCTACGTGGATGATTGAGCTTGGTGGACTGCAAAAAGAGCAATTACAGTTTATAACAGCAAATATGAAAAATGGTCTCGAAGGAAAGGAATACATGGGAAAATATTTTACAAGATTTAGTGTGGATATTCCAAATAGTAAGGAGAATAGAAGAACAATTTAATTGTTGTAGAATTCCTAGCATCAAGGGCGTATCTACCAGAAATATGTTTGAGCCCCCCAGATACCGGAAGAAAAGGATTATTTGAAAAACATTGTTTTTACCCTCTGAACCCATCCCAAGCCCCTCGAGCCCCCATTTCAAAATCCTAAATACGCCCTTGGCTACAATAATATATTTGTTGTATATTTTTGGACTTAATTTTTATTGATATACGTGTTTATGTATGTCCTTCTGTTTCGGTCATATAGGTGAAAGAGCTCCTCCCTTGGCAGCTGTGGCTCCTTTGTTAGAAGTATTTGCAAGAATGGGCTACTCAATTCTTTCTCATAACGATGAAAGCAAACCAAATATGAATTATCTCACTTGGGTATTAAGCAAGGACCTTTAAAATTCGGTTATATGTAACGTGTAAGAAGGATATTATATGAAATAGAACACGTTAAAGAAATATTTCTTTTTGATGTGTATCATGTTAATACATTTAAGTAAGTAATTGTGTACACAATTAAACAAACTGTTCTCAAAGTATTGTTTACCACAACAATAATATTTTTGTTCAAATAAATACCAGTAATTTTTCCAGCCTTGATTTTTACTTTTTATTCCTTCCAGCATTTCACGAATTTTGCTCATGACTTGTGTAACTTTCTGAGAGTTTGACCATCAAAGCGAACAATGTACTGCGAATTTAGGAAATAAAGATGTGGTATAACGTCATTCATTCTTCAATGTCATGAGTTCGCAGAAATCTGCCTTTCTGATCTGATTAATGCTAGACAAAATGCACCAGTCTGTTAACAAATAACTAATGCTAATAATGATGCATGCTCCTGTTTTAAGAACTATAGTTTACTTCCTCTACTCTGGCTTGGAGTTGGAGGTTGTTTTCTATTAAAACATTTATTTTTCAGTTTATATGTATGTTAATGTTATAGCAGAGTGTATTAACAGTTACGATATACTACAATTTAACTGAAGAAGAGTAAGTATATGTATATTATATTAAGATGAGTTTCACAGTAAATATACCTATATATTTACAGGGAAAATCGCAAACAAAAACATCCATTTAGTTAAATACAACTTTATCCTGAAAGTTGATAAATAACAATTAAACTTGTACAAACTACACAAATGGGATTTCATATTACCTCATATTCATCTTATTTTATATCTGTTGTAATACGCACAATTAATTAATCTATCCATCATCATCAGTTTATCTACCTATCAATAATCTACTAATAAAAGCTTTTCACCATATTAGAATTAGGTGTATACAAATAGAAGTGTTGTAAACTCAGTTTGTGTTAGAGATTTAAAGATTAATTCATAATATTAATGGCAATTATAAAGAACAGAAGATTTCAACCTTGCTTTGGGTATTTTCTTCAAGGAGCTGTAAAATGGATTTGTTACACCAATATTGTGAGTTATTGCAAATTAATATCATTAAGGTGATATCGTAATATATTACACCGCCAAGTGCGTATCTAGGATTTGGTAATAGAGGACTCCAAGAAAATCTGGTGAAAACCCGGGAAGCCTAACCTCCCTAAATACGCCCTTGTGCTCCACTGCACTATAATGACAATAATTGCACTAAACACTAATTTTTGCAACTTCGATACATAAAACTGCAAATTATATATATATATATGTGAACTTGCCTTTACATTTTTTTTCTTTTTTAATCACAGCTTCAACTTATTGTCGGACTTATATTGATTTTACGTGATATGAGAGATAAGTGGGAAACATTTCAAGGGGAGAAACGAAACAATTACCATGATTTTACAAGTAACAATTATAGTTATTTTGGTATTATTACTATGTATTACAAATAATTATTGGATTATTTAATGTGTATACTATACGTTTGTTAATTAACAAGAAAACTAAATATTATGTGTTGTTAGTAAGGGCCTGTATTTGGGCGTCCTATTTCTTGCACTTGGCCATTTCTACATCACTGGATATATACTTGTTTAAAGCAAGTGTTTCGGTTAGTGTCATATTCAAATGTTTTTGCAAAAAGAATTTAGTAATGTTTTGTTTAACATTTAATGCAAGGGCGTATCTAAGCGTATGGGTTCACCGGGCTTTAGCCCCCCTCCAGATTTCGGAAAAAAGGGTATTTAGAAAAAATTGCCGCAGAATGCCGCAAATTTTGTCATTTTTTGGCCTCTGAGATCCCCACAAGACTCGAGCCCCCGAAATTCTAGATACGCTTTTGATTTAATACATATAATTAATTTGTAAATGATTTTATTAATTTGAAGCGTAATATACACGGTATATTGATTTGGATGGTGGGTACTTTCTTCAGTGCCACTTGGGCCGGGGTGGTTTACTATTTCCACACATTCTACTTTGGCTTTCATGTCGAAACAATAACAATTTACAACGGATATCTGATCTACAGATATTACACTTGTTATGTAGCTTACGCATACGTAAAAGAAATCAGAGAAGATGTCAATTCGTTAAATAACTGTCGCAATCTCACCGATGAAGAAATAAACGAATTTGAAAACGGACTAAAGCCACCTGACCACACTATAATTATAAATGACGAAAACCAAAGATATTCTTCCGACACATCATGCCAACCTACACTGGAGACGGAAATGTCTATTTTGACAAAAGTACAATATGAAAGATACAAAAAAGAAGATTATGAAATCCCTATGAATGATCTTACCGTTGGCAAGTTGAATAATGTCACATTACTCCAAACACACATCACATTAGTCCAAATATCCTAATTGAGTTATTAGAGGTAATTCATAATAAAATTTTAATAAACAATATGAAACAATTATATTTTTCAGATGAAACTCAAGAGTTGGGAGCTGGTGCCTACGGAACGGTTTATAGAGGTCAATTAACTGTCATTTCAAAATTAACTGGTTCACCGGAAACCGAGTTAGTTGCTGTAAAAACAATCAATCATGAAAATGCAGATGTGACTTTATTCAAGGCATTGCTGTCCGAATTAAAAGTAATGAGCTACTTGGGAAAGCATGACCATGTTGTTTCGTTACTTGGAGCTTGTACGAAAGAAATAAAATTCAGTAAGTCCTGTAAATACTTAATTGTAAATACTTACCTGTATAAGTAATACATAGGAAGAAACTGTAGAAATATTTTCAAATTGACAAATTCATAAAAACATATTAGAAAATTTCAGACTTACGATAACAATAATATTTTCCATGGGCTAATCTGCTTAATATAAGATCAGGTTGAACAAACAGCTTTTAAAACTAAAGCATTTTAATTAACACATAGGGAGGCACAAAAGTATATGGATATTTATATTTTTTAGAGAAACTTTACATAATTGTGGAATTCTGTGCTTTTGGAAGTCTCTATGATTATTTGAGATGTAATCGTGGATTATATTACAGTCAAGTCAAAGATGGAGTCCTTGTTAATAACGGGTACAGATATTATCAAGTTATAGGAATGAGAAATGAAAAAGTATGTATGATGTTTTTAAACTGAAAATAAATTGTTAGCAGAGTGGACGAGTATTCTAATTTTGAGGGAGACGGTGGAGTTTCTACAAAAGACTTACTAAAATGGTGTTATCAAACAGCAGATGGAATGGCTTACTTAGAAAGTAAAAAGGTAATTCTCCGCTTCAGTCATTTAAAGCGCCTTTTGTGTAAGCAACTAAAATAAATTTCAAACACAAGGAAAGAAATCTTCCTATAAAATACCAAGTGCAAATAACTTTTACAAATTAAAGAAAAACCCAAGATTTTCCTTATTATTATAATTATAAGCTCTTTATTGGCTTTACAGGTTATTCATAGCGACTTGGCTGCGAGAAATATCCTTCTTAATTCTGACAAGAACATAAAAATTACAGATTTTGGTCTTTCCAGACAACTGTACCAGTATGCTGTCTATGTAAAGAAACAAAATGTACGTAATTACGCAATCCAGAAATATATGCACAATTAATATCTAAATATATGCAGAAACATAAAATATTTGGTTAAAATTTAGCAAATGCAATTAATTTAATTGGGTATATAAATATATTTATTATATGAATGAAGACTCCTCTTCCTTGGCGGTGGTTAGCATTAGAGTCCATGACGGACATGAATTTCTCTGTCAAGTCGGATGTATGGTCTTTTGGCGTCACCGTGTGGGAATTGTTTTCCATGGGCGAATCACCGTGGCCGGAGGAGACGTTTACATTAGAGTTTATTAAAAAATTGAAGAAAGGAATGAGAATGGCAATGCCCGTCAATTGCACAGACAACATGTAAGATACGAACCATAATAATTAATGATTCTTTAAAAATTTCAAATTCTTGCATTAATTAATTATTTTACAAATCAGATATAATATGCTGCTTCTTTGTTGGCACGAGGAGCCTATGGATAGACCAACTTTCATTGAACTAAGCGAATATTTTATAAATCAGCACAATTACCTAATTTAACCATGAACATATATTTAACTCATTTTGTAATAATTTTTATTGTGGAAATTCAAAGTAAAACGTTTACTTTGATTAGTAATAAATTTTTTATTAATAAAAAATAATTATTTGCATTTATTTAGAGAGAATTGATTTTCTTATTTTTAATGTTAATTAAAATCCACTTTATTAGTTCGTTCCCCCCAAAGTCAGATCCTGGGTATGCCCTTGTATGTACAAGTCGGTTGTATATTATAATGTGTAGGTAAAGTACTATTCCTGTCACGGATCTCGTTTCTGAAAATAAAATGAACATGATGGAAAATTGCTTATTTTATTTCCTTCATGGTGGTTACATTTACATCGGTGCATGTCCTTGTAGGTAATTTTAGATAGTTATAAAATATTTTTATTTTTACTATTAATTTGCTGGTTTTCATTTATGTAGAAATGGTAGGTACTTTTGCGACAAAACTCCCATGAACTGACAAATATGACTTAATTCGATTCCTTTGTTCATGTGTATATATAGTTCTGCATAAACAACATTCTTGCTAACATTTTACATTATGGAAGCATTTAGGAATAAACGATTCCGACCTTGTTTTAATTTTCATCTTAAAGGAGCGATGAAGACAATTTGTGTTGTCAATCTGGTTGGTTTCACAATGTCATATTGCATACATAAACTCAAATTCTCTTGATATTTATTATCGTTTAACGAGATTTTAATTTCAATTTACAAATAAAGTTGCAAGTAGTTGTGGGAATTGTCATTCTTTTTGCTGCCATCTTCTCAGCGGATGATCGTAACGTGAAACCAGAAACAATACAAGGGTCACAACGTAAGTGTTAATTTTTTTTAATAGTCAAATTAATTGCACTAGTATTTTGATTTAACTAAAAATTTTAATAATTTAAATACTTTCAATTAGTGAAAAAATATGTTTGGATTTTTCTGTGTATGGTTGTACCGCTTGTAACAGTTCTTGACATACTTCTCGTATCATTTTATCGTTCGGTAAGAAACTATGAATTGTTTGAAATTATTCTGCACTGGGATTGAAAACAATTGTTCCCACAATTTAGTTACATAATATGAACATAATTATTTTAATTCTGAAATAGGGAAACATTCGAGGAATGTTTGCATGGGTTATTGGCTCAATGATAAACACGTCTGCATTTCTAATCGTGTACACTTTCAAGATCTTGTACTTTGGAATGCGATATCGGAAAAGCATTGTTTTATACGGTCACTTTATTTTTAAATACTACTCCTTCTTTGTAGTTCTTTGTTACATAAAGGAAGTATTAGAGGAAATAGAAAGTACAAAACAATGCAGGAATTTGACTGAAAATGAAATAAAGGAGTTTGAAGACGGAATGGCAATCAATAAAATTGAAATTGAATTCACACAGAATCCTGTCATTGATATTCTGTACACCACGAACCAAAAAGATGATAATGAGAGTTTAGAAACGCAAGCGAAGAATAAAAAATACCCGAAAGAAATTTTTGAAATTCCTTTGCACAACATAATTATTCGTAAGCTCTTAATTTTTAAATTTTTAAAAAAAAATTTTCCGATTTTGGAAGATTCGTAGAATTTGGATTTTGCTTAGCTAGTCTTTGGCTGATTGTGAGCTCTGAAAAATATAATTTTCAACTATTATTGGAGGGATTGGTTAATAAAAAATCAGGGAAAATGAACTAAATTGGGAAAATTATTTTTGTATGCCAATTTTTAAGAAAGAGATAAATTGCTCGGCTGCGGAGAATTTGGTCAGGTATTTCAAGGGCAACTTTATTCCAAAACTGAGGACTGCGTAAAATTGGTGGCTATCAAAACAGCTCATCTTGAAACTTCAGATGTGACCCTATTTAAGACCTTACTATCGGAATTAAAAGTTATGAGCTATTTAGGACATCATGAACACGTCATTTCATTAATTGGAGCTTGTACTCAGGAAATAAAATACAGTAAGTAATAAGTTTCATTTTTCTAGCATTAAAATGTAATACTAACTACAATTTACCTTAATATGTTCTTCCGAGGGCGTTATTACTTATGAGCTCCCTTGGTCCTTCCCCCAGATGTAAAAAAAAGTCGTTGTTTGACAAAATATTGCGGTCGATTTTTGCGTCTAAGACCCCCGCTCCCATTTGTGAATCTTCATTCTGTAAAAAGTTAATAATTGAATATTCATTGATTGATTCCCCAGAGAAATTATACATAGTTGTTGAGTTTTGTGCTAATGGAAGTCTGTACGATTACTTACGAAGTCGCCGTGGATTGTTTCAGAGTCAAGTCAAAAACGGCTCTCTCGTGAAAGAAATCGGGTAAAGTTTCTTAAATCAGTTTAAAAAATTTAACTGTTTCATAATTTGGTTTTGTTTTGTCGATAGAAATCTAGATTGCTATTCAACTTATGATGGAACGGATAGCGTTTGTACTAAAGATTTACTAAAGTGGTCTCATCAAACTGCAGAAGGAATGAGTTATCTAGAAAGCATGAAGGTATTATTAACAATATGTAATTTCTTTATTTAAAAACTTACAAACCTACTTAAGATAAAATGATGGCATGTTTTTTATTTTACTCACTTATTTAAAAAGAATTACAACTGTTTTTTTGTTTTCATGAAACTCAATGAAGGTGATTCATGGTGATTTAGCCGCAAGAAATATTCTCATTACTGCGGAAAAGAATGTAAAAATTACTGATTTCGGATTAGCAAGGAAGTTATACCAATATGCTGTATATGTGAAAAGGCAAAACGTAAACAATATTTCAAAACTACTTATATGTCAATACCAATGCATTAATTCTTTTCAGACAATGAAAACAGTTCAAATGAATTTAAAATTTTAATAACATTTCATTTATGTAGAGTCCTCTTCCGTGGCGTTGGTTATCTTTGGAAGCTATAACTGACATGACTTTTTCTTCCAAATCGGATGTTTGGTCCTATGGAATAGCTATGTGGGAATTGTTTTCCCTGGGCGAATCACCGTGGCCGGAGGAGGCGTTCACATTAGAATACATAAACAAATTGAAAAATGGAGTTAGGTTAACAATCCCGACGTGCTGTACGGAAGAAATGTAAGTGATTTTTACCATGCATACCTATACTATTTAAATGCATCATTGACATATACATAAGTCAATTAAATACTTGATTAAACATAAATTCTCAATTACTTAAGTTTTACAAGACCAAGAATTTCAAAATTTGCATGAATTCTAGATATCGAATCTTGAATCTTTGTTGGCTCACTGATCCAAACGACCGACCCACATTCCAAGACTTAAGCACATTTTTTAAAGAGCAGTACGAATGTCTGTGAAAGTAAAACTTTTTTATAACACTAAAATGTTCCTTTCAAACATTTTGGTTTTGAAATGATGATTGTGGATCGTATTATGTTTTAGTGTACTGTAAATTGTCTTATACCGTAAATCAACTTATAAAACCAATGCATTACATAGCTTTATACATATATGCATGAGTATATAATAAGTAGCTACTGTTTCACCTGTATAGACCACAGCATAATAATTTACTATTAATGACAGAGAATGACCCAGTCGATGAAAATTAATAGGATTGTCCAACAATTTTATTTTCAGTAATAAAGAAAATTACATTTAGAAAATAAAGAAATGTAATCCATGAATGTATAGTAACACTTGAGAATACGATTAAAAACAGCTAATACTAAACATGATAAAAGCTTTTTACTATTAATATCATAACAAAAATTGCTCATTTAATAATAATAAACCTATCCAAGACGTTATAAGTAATAGGTACATCAGTAGTAGGAGTTTAAGTATATAGTATGTACCTAACTAATCATTTTAGGAATTAGGAATGCTCCAAATGGTAATCAATCATTAAGTAAGGTATTTTGATAGATGATACTGCTATGAGAAATCAGAAATAAGCTTGTCTTCCACATTGTTAGGTTAGACCTTTGGTAATCCAGCAGCGATTGAACTTTCAATGCCACATTCATCATTTCCACGACGAATTTTGAAGAAACCTTGATCTCCCCAGTCGCTGTTCCAACTGTTTGCTACCAACCAATAAGGATCTCCGTTTAATTCTCCCCATCCCAAAATCTTCACAGCGTGACCTCCGAGTTCTTCTCCAGTTACATAATGATAAACACCTGGATAATTAAAATCATTCATTAATATTTTGAACTGCATTTTGTAATTTTTGTCATCATTCAGTACAATGTTTTGGTATTTTATTTTTATTACCTGTTTTGTACAATGGGAAATCAGAGTAAACAGTGAAAGCAGCCTCCACAGGCCCATTCTTCATAATATCCATTTGTATTTGAGCTGGTTTTCTAGAAACAGAGTAAGCCTTTCTTCCAAAATGCAAATCTTTGCCGTAACCAATGCTGTAACTAGTTTCGCATTGTTTTACACATTTTGGAGTATCGCCTTCTTCTCCTGTGCAGTTGGGTCGCTTACCACTTGTGTGATGTTCACATGGAGCTATTTCATATGGCTGGCAACCCTAATGGAGAAAATTTTAAAAAAATTATTGATAGCAGCTATTAATTTTGGTAAATCTTCTGTAATAAAGAAAAAGTTGAAGAAATTGCATTGAAATAGCAAAGCCACTTGTTTTGCAAAAAAATAACATTGTGATCTCTGAATGAAGCTGGAAATAATTAATATCTTAGTTTACTTACAGAATTGGAATGATAAGGTCCTCCAGACACGATTCCTGTCTCAACCCAATATTCCCAAGCTGCAGATGGGAATCCTCCATTACAACCGGCACCGCAACTGTCACAGCAAGCGACCAAATTGTCAGCAGAAAATCTGAAGAGATTCTTTCCTTTACTGGCAATGCAATAACGATCTGTCATGGCTTCTGTTGCGGCGAATGCCTGTCAAATATTCGAATTCATAAGCTTAACATTTCCAATGGATTAAAAATCGCATTTAATGTAATTACTACTTAAACTAGATACAGCCACTGCCATGCATGTGTTATGTCAATGTCAATGTTTCCAAGTGTAACACTACGATAATAAAATGGAATAAAAATAGAATACACCGGATTATACTAGATGTGTAAGTTCATTTAGCAGTTTACTGGTTATGACTTCATCATTTTAAAGATTATATTTATATAGTATAGTCTTTTGGTAAGCGTGTCTATGTATAGACGTCAGGAAATAACCTTTATTATCGCGTACAAATCTATTTAGAACTAAATTAACTTGTTATTTTCAAACTATTGGCATAAAGTATATTAAGAAATAGAAATACTTCAATATTTAATCATAATAATGGTAGCATTTATATATTCATTGTGTATATCTTGAGTAATATTTGGTTTAAGTATTCAGTTTTTAGTCACAGAATTGCATGAGTCATAAAACATGACCTTTTCAACCCTGGTGTGACTTCACTTAAGTATTCATAACTTGATAAGTTAAACCGAAATACTCCTTAAGAGATAAGAAAGCACAAAGCAATATATGTCCAGGAAAACATGAAGAATGATAAAAAACAACGTTATCTTTTAACTTGTGGCAATAATTTAACTACTCTATAGCTTATAATAAGTATCTAGTACCGATCCACAACTACAGAATAGTCATCATAGTTAAGAATAAATATTAAAATTATGCTGACGATGATGACCTTGAATGGAAAGATCCTGAAGTTCCCTATTCGGTTATTTTTGTATGTAACAAAGCATACATGATTATAAAGTGTATCTGAGTATTTACACATAAGGGAATACAAAATAGGCGTTTTTACTGAATGTTAAACTGACTAGTGATTCAAGTAAAATATCTTAGAAAATAAAAACAATGTTTTGTCACGTATTATCCTGCTGTCTGCCCTTGTCATCACAAAATTATTGCCTTTATGATACGATTTCTATTTCTTAATGTTGTATGATTAACGCTGACATGATAAAAAGCAATAAAATGTACAATTAATTGTACATCCAAATGCCAAATGCGATTACTCATTCAATAACTGTCAGCAAGATGTTTTTGACAAAAAGGATTCCAAGTAATTATACGCAGAAGTTGTTATTGTCCTTCTGACTTCAGATATGAATCACACTTATTGTTTTGTTACTAATTTTCTGAGTATATATTTTGTATGTATTGTATGCGACTTGACAGGAAGTTTACCAGTATGAGGAGATGTGAATTACGCAGCATTTCTATATAAAGGGGAGTACATTATTATAAAAATAACTTACCCAGCAAGATCCACACGATCCTTGATCCCTGACTTCCCGGAGTGATGGGCAATTAGGCCATTTTGTTCTCGAATCAAATTCTTTTGGAATGTACAACCCCTCAATTTTATGATTTCTCTCGGGAAGTCTGTATTTATCGGATCCGGGAAGAACCCCGCAAAGTTTTCGGATGTAGTTTATATTTATCTCTGGATGGAAATTTTGTCCAGCCTATAATTTTCCAAAAATAAAATGTTACTTCATACAAACTTGGATATTCTTACAATTAACTGACCAACTACATGTTTCTGGCATCTATAAAATAATAGTATTTTAGATTATTAACTTACTGTCCAATTTGGTTTAAGGGCATTGATGTGATTAATCATGTCTTGAGAAAACGGAGGATAATCCGGAGTAGGAACTGGGAATTTGACGGAAAATACAACTGGCAAAAGGGCAATAAGCCCTAAGTAAATTAGGGAAGCTCCCATTTTCTAAAACTTGTTCAATTATTCAGTTTTAATAAATATTATTAAAAATACAAGACAACTTATGCGTAGTAGTCTTTCTTTGTGTTGCTTGTAACCAACTGACTCACTCAACTTATTTTACATAAAGTATTATAGTACACCCAATGCAATGTTGAGTTCAGTTCAGTTCAATAACTGAAGCTCCAGTGTATCCAGGCAGTTCTTTATTCTACAATCCTGCTTGTCATGTCCGTAGTATTCATTTTGTCTCATCTATTCATATTATTATCAGCTGTAAGCAAATGTAGGTACACTTTTTACACTACTTTGCTACAGCAAGTACAAAACACGAAAACCAGTACGTAGTATACAAAAGACAAACCTATGGACTGTATGCAATAATATATAGAGGGAGGAAACTCGGGAAATAATCACTATGTATCTGTACAGTGTACATATATGTGTGTAGTGAGTATTAAATATAAAGATAGCAGATTACTTTTGTGTGTATTTGTTCAGAGTGGATAAATGTGTAATAAATGGTTTCGGTTCGTACTTTGTACAGTACAATAGTACAAAGCAATTTTTCTTATATGAAGTATTATTATTATGCTTTGTGTGTTTAATATTTCATAGCTCCCTTGTGACAGTGCAAGAGATAAACATGTTTACTTGTTAGTACATTAGTTTGTATTTAGTCATACTTATAATATAGTTAAGTTTTGTAAGGTTGTGTCACATTTGTAAGTATTTGTACTATATGAGACAGAAAAGTCAACTTTTAAGTCAATTTATGTTCATGCACTAAAATTTTATTATCCTCGTGTTTTTTTCATTGTATTGCATGCTTCAAGACTCAGTGTAGTAATAGTAGACACAGAAATATTATTGTGTACACGTAATACTATGGAAGTTCATGTTTATCGAATGGAGTAACTTTATTTTATACTGAAACAAATTATTTACAAAAAGTACGGTATAATACGCCTATATGGTATGCGTTTTACAAATATTTATAGAAACGACTGAGAAATGAGATGCGCATAAAGTTACCTAATAAGTGTATTAGATAGGTTTATAAACAAGACTTTAGTTACATAGAAATAAAACCTTCCTGTTCAGTGTTGACAGTGACAGTATGCAAAAGTCAAATAAATTATTTGCAACGACTGATATTGTGAGACATTGCAATAATTCATGTACTACTGTATAGAATGCCAAATGCGACTTTCTGAAACATGTAGTCTACAGAGTATACTAAATATTGGCTGTGTAAGTTGTCTTCGTGTAAATATGCAATCATACTGTAGAATGTATGGAGACATGACAATCCTGTGTAAGAAGTATTAGTCATAATCACATTAGTATTGGTTTAAGTACTTCCATTTCCTCTTCACTCTACACATTTGACGCTTTTATATGATTTCCTCCGTGTGCAGATGAAAAAAAAACATGAGTTAGTAAAACATGCAAAAATATTCTCCATGTGCGTTCACAAAAGTACAGAAATGAATTGAAAAATGCATTGAAAGTACGAGTGGTTTTATTTGTTATTGTTATTACGATTCATGAAAAGTGACAGGCATTATTAGAAACATATTTTATACCTACATATAGTATTCATAGCCTTAAAATATATTATATATAATACAATACAAAAACGGTAGAATGAAAAATGTATTCCATACATCCTTCTTCTATCCAACTAACTGTTTGTTATATAATAATTGTTTAGCAGCAATTGCAGAAAAATATTCATATTATGTATTAACCTACTTACTTCAGTAAAAGTAAAAATCATAACTATCTGTGTATTTATAAATATTTTCATGTAATTATTTCCAAATATCATATGAATGTATATGTGTCGTAGATGAACTGTCTCGCGAAATTCCCATCAAGTTGAACTATAAATACGTAAGCTAATTTAAAGATGCCTGATAGAACAATCCCAATAACTGTCCACAATGGAGCAGAGGATGGATCATGAAATGCCACCATGTAAATAGAAAAGACTAGCATTTCAGAAATTACAATAAGGACAAAATGCGAAGAAAAAACTGTGAAAAGTTCAAACAGTAGATGAAACATCAGCACCAACATTATCAGACAATTTAGAATTTCTGAAACGAAAAATATTTACACGGTTAATTAAAATTGAATAATTTAAGCATCTTGACATTTTTGAATTTGAAATTGCTATTCGATCAGCACAATTTACCATGAGTTGTCATTTGCTGCCACATTCTAGGATTTTCTAAATTCGAATGAGATATTGGCTCGTGTCCATAACCGATGTACGATAAAAATAGATTCAGTTCACACACAAACGGCAGGATCAAAAATAGCAGCTGCAAATATATATTATGTTCAATCAAAGATTTTACTTTATTTCTCAACCTCATCTGTATAATATTCTCAATCATCAAACCATCAGCAAACTTATTGTATCTGTATAAAAAATATTTTTTAAATAATACATTTATGTTGTAATATTTATAATTATAAGGACTGACCTGTACTGTAATTAGAAATGCCATAGTCTTTAGACATGTCATTGTTATTTTAATGACAATATTATAAGGTTGTAAGTTTACAGATTACGGTTAAACAAGATTGTAAGTAGCGGTCAAACACAAATCTGGAAGACGACTGAAGAGGAAATAAGAAATAAAATACCAATAGCATGTTTTAATGTAATCAATATTAAATCTGAAAATAAACTTCACATTATTAGAATTTATTAGGTTTAACTATAGTATTATATTTTTATATATAATAGTATGGTAGTATATATAATTTTATACACTTGCAAGGTGGTATCATTCCTTGGAATGTGGAAGGAGACCGAGGAAGTTTTATTGACATAAGATAAAGTTTAATATTAAAGCATCAAAGTTGATTCGTAAATAAGTGAAAGGAATTTTGGGGAATGAAAAGAATATGGGATTAATGTGAACGAATTGTTGAAATGAATACTGTTTCCTTTATTGAGTTGTAACAATGTTCACAACTTAGGTTAAATCATATAAGACAATTTTTCTTCAAAGATTATCCATCACATAAAACTGACTGTTTACATTCATTGAGACTTGTAATAATCAATAGAATTTAGAGTATTTGAGCTTTAAAAAATTATGCTTAGCATAAAACATATTTTCCAAGAGTAGTACAGATCTGTACATACAGTAAATACACCCACAGATTAAGCAACTGACCTACCTATTTAGGGCACAAAATTTTGACTTTTGTCAATTAAGAATTAAAATACGAGTAATAATTAATTATAATTATTAATGAGTGTATTTGGGGTTGACGAAAATTCGAAAAAATGGTAAATATATAAAATATACAATATGAAACTACTTTTTGTACATTGATTAATGTAAAAGTAGAATTCATGTATACGGAGCGAATTTGCTTATTTATTTAAACACAGTAGGTATATCTGTCTTCATCATTTCCCAGTTTGTTGAATTTCGCTTGGTATTTAGTCCATATTACATAAAAGATCTTTGCAACCGAACATGCATTAACAATAACCACAATCACAGGGTCACATGTAATTAATAAAGTAAACGTATAAAGTCCAAAGGCACAAATCTCAAGAACCACCGGAAAAATGAAAACGTCCGTCCCAAACGACAAAATTTGCAGTGTGATGGAGAATAAAAATATTGACATAAGACACGTTCCAATAGTACCTTAACAGAAAATAATCAAAAACTTAATTATACATAGTTTCTAAATAACAGGTTTATTTAGAATTTAAATTATTTCAACATTTAAACATTGAACCTGCCATTTTTAAAATTGTTACAATTCTGGATGTTTGTAAATTTTATTGCAATTTTAAATTTTTTGTATAATTTTTTGTTTTTCACACATTTCAGACTTCAAACACATACAAGGGCGTATCTACTTATGGTCTCAACTAGCCTGAGTCCACCCCAAACTCCAGAAAAGGGTTTACTTTATTGATTATTTATCAAAGACAGCAAATTTGATCATTATAGCCTGTGAAGCCCCCTCCATTTAAAAATTTTAAATACGCCCTTGTACACATGATAAATTAAATGAATTATAACCGATTTTTTGTAGCTAAACCTTTAGATATTAAACACAATAAAATAAACCACCAAGGATGTTCTTTCATTTTTAATTCATATTCTAATAATACTGTGGAGGTAACGTTACTAAAGATTAAGAGCGTATCTAGAACTTTGTAATGGGGAGGCTCAAGTCATCTGGGAGGGCTCAGAGGCTGCAAATTTTGCGAAATAATTCCT
>JABASD010004222.1:0-16345 GCA_019776165.1 Pogonognathellus flavescens
CGCAAATTTTGACGTTTTTTGGGCTTTGGGGAGCACGGCACGGGTGACAATTTCATTCCCAAATGAAGTACCGTCTCGTCTCAATGTTTTGTCGTGCTCAGCTGAGACACAGTAAAATTGTGTGAGACGTGAGATCTGAGACGAGCAACGAGCAAGGTGTTGGAAATATTATGACTAAAATATTTCATTGCCTCAGACGTCGGAGAGTAGAGATTCTGACGCAAGGAAGGCATGAAAAGCGCTAAAGTTAAACCATTTTTTTCTAAGCAGCAGTAAACCACAAGTAAATAAAATTTACTTGTGATTATTATTAATAGTCATAAGTTTTGACAATCAACAGTGACAGATTGACTTTAACCAAAAGTTTGTAAACGACTTACGTTCATTTAATTTTACTCAATCTTGAATCCCACTAGTTTCTTTAAAATTCGATTATTTTATTATTGTAAGTGATAGTTAAGTTTTGAGAGAGAGAGAGAAAATGTCATTTATTTGAAATCACCGACACAATATGTTGTGCTTGCCATTTAACACGGTATATTATATAACAATATTACACAGTACATTACAAAATAGTCAAACAAGTTAATAAAGGTTTAAATAATTGATTAAACTTTGAAAGTAAATTAAATATAATTATATAAGTAAATAGAATCGTTTTTTCCCTTATATTCTATATTCTATATTGCATATTATGTATTATTATGATTCACTTAATCCACACTACAATTTAAAGTTTACAACCAACAATTTATTTTTTATTTCACATCTGAAAACCAAAACCTATCTAACATATTCGATATTACTTGCCTAGTAAAGTAATAGGTCGTTTAAATTAAAATGTACCGGATGACGGAAGTGAACCCATAAAAAGAGCTGAGCTGAAAGCTCAATTTTATTTTTAATTGAGGGTGTGGTGCTCTCTGTCCTCTAATTCCTATCTAAACAAAGTTTTATATCAATAATATAATTGTAATGTTATTAATGAATGTGTATTATTATTTTCTTTGAAGTAGACACAGTAGACAGCTGACAGTGCAGAATTAATTAACGAAAGTATTGGCCATAGTCGTCGTCGTCGTCACAGTCATCGAGTATCTCATCAATCATGCCTCGCGAAATCAAGCGAGATGAAAACAAAAGAGCAGCTGCTGCCGAGCAGAAAAGACTTCGCAGAGGTAATCTTTCCTTTTTTGGTTCACATAATACAACCGGAGAAAGGAGCTCTGACCTCTAGACTCTTTCAAACTCAAATCCAGTTAGCCTTGATAAAGAATAGGTGACACGGTGACAGGAGAATATTAATTAATGACTGTTGTGACGTCGATATAGCAGTTACGTATGAAATACTTGCATTGGAGGCAATGGCGTATCTAGGATTGAAATCTGGAGGGAGCAAAAAACGAGCCTTTTTCGGCATTCGGGATGTCCGAATGTAGATAAGGTCTTGCGACTGATAATACCAGCTGAAATTATTTTTGTTTTCATTCAGTGGCATGTAAATAAAGCAAATTATAGATATAATTATAAAATATAAGAACGCCGTCAATCAGATAAGTATGAGAAGTTATCATACGAATATTTTTCTCGAGAAATATTGAAGCAGTTTTAGTCTTTATTTACTTTTTTGCCACCATTTATTTCAGTCGGCAGTCGTTTTATAAGTCAGAAGGAAAGTAAGATGCGTCAAAAAATTTCTAGAAGTGGAACTTTTTAAATATTAAATGGTTACAGCTGGCAAATGAGCCACTCGTTAATGTTTTAATGAGCCAAGCCGCTGACGAGCCTTGTCGTTAGTGTTTTAATGAGCCAAGCTGGGCGGTCTATTAGTATTTTGTCACCAGTAGTAGGGGCAGGGGCGTACACTGCGTACCACTATCAATAAATCCTTTTTTTGAAATTTTTGAATGTTGACATGTTGACCCATACCTTTTGAATAATATTTCATTCCGTTGTATGTAGGACTAGAATAAAAATCCTAAAAACTATTATTTCAGATTCTGCTAACATTTAATATTTCACTGATTGGATGATACAAAGATGAATTATTAGCAAATGAAGTTCTCCGACGTTGTTATACATTTTCATAGTTAATCAAATGCAAATAAATGAAAATATTTTTTGTTCATGCAACGCATTAGCCCAAATGACGGAGGAAGAGCTGAAGAAAGTTAGAGCTGCAGAAGCGGAACGTGTCCGTCAGAAAAGAGCGAGGAAGTCTGAAGAGGAGCGACTACAAATGAAAGCCAGAAATGCCGCACTAAAGCGTGAGAGATGCGCCCAAATGACTGAAGAAGAGTTGGAGGAACGAAGAGCGAGAGAAGCAGCGAGAAAACGACAGAAAAGATCCTCAGTCAAGTCTGAAGAAGAACTGCAAAGACTTAAAGCCAGTAGAGCTGAACTGCATCGTCAGAAACATGCCAAAATGACGGAAGATGAACGAGAAAAAACCAAAGCAAAATTGTCAGAAAATGCTCGTAGACGAAAAGCTGAAATGACGGAAGAAGAGAAGAAAAATTACAGAGCCCAACAGGCCGAACAACAGCGTAGGAAAATGGCTGGAATGACGGAAGAAGAAAGGAAAAGATATAAAGTTAAAAATGCGGAACGACTGAAAAGAAAAATAAATGGAACAACGGTTGAGAGAATTCAAGCTTTCATGTCCCAGGCTGGTGAACTTGCTCACAGACACCGTGCAAAATATGAAGCACACGGAACCTTCATTAAAAATTCGCTTGGTGGTAAACATTTTCATTTTTTTGCATTTCACCTGTAAAATATTTTTATTTTATCAAAGTAAAAACTCTTAGGTTTAAATTCTGAAATTATATCCCCAATAATATGAATATTTTCAGAAATCTTGAATTTGTACACGGAGGCTGGAAAACTAAGGCAGACGTTGAGGCAAACTGTGGCTGACGCTGTCAAAAATGCCGTTAGCCTTCACCAAATTGAAAAACAAACTAGAGCAGGTAATTTTTGCTAAATCAAATGAATTTTTTTTTCTCACCATGCAACTTCCCTTTCCAATATTTTGAGGTGACTCATGAAATATGAACAAAAACTTTATTTCTATGAAGCTTAAAGCATAATTGAGCTCAACTTTATAAAAAATTACCTTAAAGGAATACCTGTTTATGAAAATTGAAATTATTTAAATTTAACAGAGGGATTTCGGTCTCTGACATTTGTGGAAATATCGGCGCGGCCACTGAATTCTAAACGCACTATTAAACAAGAACTTAGCACGGACGACACGGAGGCAGATCCACTGATTGATCAACCAGGTAAACATAAAATGATATTAATTGTCACAGGAAATAGAACATTAATTAAATTTAATCTTTCAAAAGTATCACTCATATCTGAACAACTTTGGATCATGCAACATTTTTAAGTTAAAGACTTTTGACAGAATGAAACTCAGCAAAAATTATTTTTAATATTCAATCTAATTTTAATCTGTAATGTAATCGCTTTTTTTCTTGTAGTTATTCCAAACCAAGAAAGTCCTTCCAATGAAATCCCAAATCAAAATTTCACAAACGAACAAGCCGATGAGACTTTTAAGGTGTGTAGCTACGAAGCCCTTGGGGCTTCTGCCGAAAACTCTACTGGAGTGAACACTTCCAAGAAATTCGAATGTTCGATTTGTTCTAAGAAGTTTGAAACTTCTCTCGGTTTAACTATTCACCAAAAAGAACACAGAAATGTCGCAGGTGAATTTAAATGTTCCTTATGCCCCCAAATGTTTAACGACTGTAATTTAATGACGACTCACTATCTTGAACCTCACTCATTGGAATTTGACGCTAATGCCACTCCCAGTGAACCCGAATATGAAGAAGCAGATGAAGTATTGGAAAGACACAGACATGAGTTCGAATTTTTATATATGCGAAAATGTTTGATATGTTTCCAAACATTTGATAGACCAGTGTTGGCTAGTTACAGTCACCACGTAATTAGTGACCACAGTGACAACAAAGAGATGCTGAAAACTTTCACGTACATCTGTGCCCGCTGTGACAAGCCTCATACCGTTCTGCGCTCTTTGGAAAGTCACTGGAAAACATTTTGCTATGAAAAATGGAAAACAGAAGACTGGAACAACGGAGGAATTGTATGCGAAAAATGTGGAATGAGATTTTCAAATTTTAAAAGCCTAACGTCTCATACAAGCATGTCCCATGAAGAAATTAAAAAAGTTGTGTGCGAACAATGCGGGAAAGAGTTTAACGATGAAAAACTGTTGAAGATGCATGTTAAAGCTATGCACGAAACCAAAACTGCAGAGTGTATGTTTACTTGCGAACATTGTGGAAAGACGTTTAAATCGAAATCGAATTTAATAAAACACACGAAGAATGTTCATTTAGGAGAGAAACGTTTTGCTTGTAAATTATGCGATAAGCGGTTTCAATCTAATTGGAAAGTAGACCAACATATGATTACCCACACGGGAGAAAAAATATTCCAACCATCCGTACCATCCAAATATGAGTGTGACATTTGTGGAAAGTCTTTCAAATCCTCATCCCGTCTCACGGACCACAAATACACACATGACTCTGTCCGACGATTTGCATGCAGTTTATGTGGAAAAACATTTAAGCAAAGGACAACTTTCAACCAACACAGAAGGAAGGCGCATGCCAATGAATATGTAAGTCTTTGTCGTGAAAAAAACTTTTAAATATTATTTTGGTGTGAATTGTTATTTATGAACGTGCAGCACATAAGATTGAACCTAAAATGCCTACAATTTTATCGTAATATTAACAAATTCATATTATCACTTATTTGTACACAGGCACAAATAGTGGAAATAATTTCCGAGAAAGAAGCACCAGCCGATTTATTTGCAAATCTACTTCCAATATGTAATGACGTTTCATCAACACTGTACAATCTTCCAGACAGGAGTAAGTTCCATTTTTAAATGAATTCCTTGAACAATATATATATGATGAGTTTGCTATGAAAATACATCTTCCTACCCACTCGCTATTTCATTTTGCAATAGAATATAAAAGAGAAATTGATTTAATTTATATTTGCATATTGTTTGTAAAAATATAAATTTCTAACACTTTCATTTATTTGACTCTTTTATAGGAAACTCCAATAGTGTCTCAAACATGAGCTTGGAACCGCAGTATTCTCCAGGCCGGGAAGATTATTCCCCTGAAATGGAATATGATGATAGAATCATGGAATTAGAAACTCCACTCCCTCAATTTAAGACTGGAGAGTTGGAGAACGCAAATCTACAAAATAACATTTCTCTGCCAGCAACAAATCACCCAGAACAATCCGTTTCTTTGAAACATTCAGTCCTTGAGACAAATACTAAAGATTTTCAACCATCTCTTCCACATTCCTCGATGTTCGTTGACTTTTCCCGAGCAAACGTTCCTTTAGGTTTGTTATCCATTTCATTTCATTTCTTTTTTACTGACCTTAGTTCGAACAACGAATTTTTAAATTCCATTTAAACATTAACTCTTTTCATTAACTTTACTCTTTTTTCATTACTATTTTCATTTGTATTTTTGCAGTGGTTTCCACCTTGACTGACGTCAGATCGGATGCTGAAGTGGGGAAGGAGAAATCGAAAAATATTTCAAAACAGAAGGGAAAGCAACAAAATTTAAAAGTGTTTATAGAAGATTCGGAAGAAGATTCTTTCGTCGCAGATTTTGACGCGAATGACTTCGTAAAAATAAAAATTGAACGTAAATAATTAGAAACTCATTTATGGAATAAAATAATGTACAATGTACGATTCGCGTCATACTAATACTTCATTAATTGATCATAATTTTCTTTACACTATTTTAGCACGGGAAGATAAAGATAAAGAATCTCCAAGAGTCAAGGTTAAAAGTGAAGCTTCAATCTTGGCTGAGGAAATCTCTTCACCCTACCCGAATGTGAAATTGACAAAATTATTGGAATACTATTGCGTCCGTTGTGATAAAACAATGTCCATGTCAAGTCAACGTGAAATTCGCAAACACCGCAGAAGTCACACAAAAAAGAAGTTACAGAAAAAGGCGAATATTATAAATTCGGGTGACGGTGAAAAAAAGAAAATGCGCTGCTTTGATTGCCTGTATTGTGAAACGAAGGGCCTGACGGGCAGGACGATTATTGTTCATTGTGCAGAGGAGCATCCAGGTCAAAAGCCAATCAAATGCCCGATATGCCCAAGGATGTTCAACAGTAAAGATACGTATTACAATCACAAAACGAAAAGACATAATCTACCAAAGCCAAAGCCGCCATCATGTACACGTGGTCCGAATGCAAAAAGGGACGTATTGTGTGAGGTGTGCGGAAAAGGATTTTTCACAAAAGCAGTTATGTGGAGCCACCGTTCAACCATGCATCGGGTGGACTCATCGGTTGAGACTGTTGAGTGTGATATCTGCCACAAAATGATTCGGGGGAAACATAATTTGAGACTGCACAAAAATCGTCACCTGGCAATAAAACCTCATTTGTGTGAAGAATGTGGAATGAGCTTTTGCACACCGGGTGAACTCAAAGAACACGTCAGAGTAATTCACCGGGGCGAACAGAAAAGGCCCAGGGCTACTTACAATAGGGCGCGTCCATTCCCCTGCCTTCTTTGTCCACGCACATATGTCACAGAAATTGGACTGCAGAAACATATGAACTTCCACGATCCGGAGAGAAAATATGCGTGTGATCAGTGTGGATTCCGATATAAAACTTATCAGACACTGAGCGTTCATATAAATATTAAGCACAATAATATTAAGCCGGTAAGAAAATCTATAAAAAAACCGCCTGCGGATATGTTGACGATTAGTGCATAAAATTGGATTTACTAAATTTTGTTCGAGAATTATAAGAGTCATTGATTGATATTCAATGTTGTCCACTTAAAAATATTTTCTTTATCCTTATGAATTAAATAAATTATGATTAAAATAACATTGATAAACATCGACATTTTAATTGTCAAATTGTTCTTCTTAGCGTACTTAACATATAACATAACCAGCCAACAGGAGGAGGGTTATTGTTTTAGTAATTTCATGTATTCATATTTCATTATGTAAGAGCGTTCTCTTTCGCGGAAACAAAGCAGTAGACAAGAGGCATATCAAAAATTTAGTGGAATTATTGAGGAAATCATCAGTTATGCCATGCCTCTTGAAATCAAAAGAGATGCAAATATACGAGCAGCTGTCTAGAAATATATTTATCGATTAATCTACAATATAGTTATTATTAACAAGTGTTGGGGCCACTTGATACAACACCGCCAGTTGCAGCGTTGAGCGTTTCATTAATTTCATCTTCATCACAATTTCCACTTCTGAGTAAAACACTCAATAAAAACTGAAAGAACCTTATAGAACATTTGCATTTGTTTGTATTTGATAATCATGTCGCCGATGAACATCTAAGAACATCGAATTTCAAATGTAAACTCCGGACTATGTTTTCAAATTATTTTAGTACAAGAAATTCACAGGAATGTATAAGTAATGGCATCCACTACAACCATCGTGCTACAATTTCATATCTGAATAAAAAAACTCTTGTCTTTCACTTACAAAAATTTTCAATGAATTATTGTAATAATATGTGGCAGTAAGTTTGATTTGGAAATAGAAAAAGTTGAACTATATTTTACTATTAAGGAGTAGGGTAAACATTATTCTCAAGTAAACTGAAGCGTTTGGATATAAAGTACTCGTATATGCATTTTAATATGCTTTTTTTGATAGGAGCTTCACAAAAGGAGATTTTTCTGTTCAATTGAATCACAAAAATCGTTAAGTTGAATTATTAGATTGAATGTTATGATGAAATAACTGCCACATTTACAGTTAGATTAAAACACAGCGAGCATGTAATGGGTTGGCAAACTTTGAGACGTTACATCAAATCGACCGATCGAAATGGACTAAATGGAGTACCAATCACCAATAATAAGCTGATAAGCATTGCACCAATAAACTTTTGTCAAGAGAAATAATTGTACTTTAGTGTAGCTTAACCTATCCATGAAAAATATAATGATGCAACTATCTTTGTATATAAACGCAGTCTTATTCCATTATTAACATAATTAATCCCAATCCTTCTCTACTGCTCTCGCAAGTATTAAAGTGTCACGTAAAGTTACCCATAATCATTTATACATTAATGTAAGTTTGAAATTGTAAACTTTCAATCTTTCTAACCATTGTTACTATATTATTTCTTGATATTAATATCATACGAACTAGCCATATTATAGACACAATAATTATACTAATATTATATTCAAATGCGCTCGTCGGGCTCAAATAATTTTAACAAATATCAATTCACGATTTTAAATAGGCATTTCAAGTAATTATCCGACAAAGCAAAATTTTATTTATAACAATGTTTTAACGATTCTGATTTAAAAAAAGAAATTATATTATTATTATACAATATGTTAAATTAAATTTAGTATGCAAAATTATCCAAACCTTCTGCACATATTTATTAAAAATTTTGCTATGTATTTACAGACGAAATGGAGAAGATTGTTCTTGTTTTGGCGTTGAGTTTGGTGTGCGTGCAAACATTGCCCATTTCCAGTCAAACATGGTTGCGAGCGGATGGCACTACTGACACTTACACTCTGATAAATCAAGTTCTGGGAGGAATTGCGGTGGAAGTGCCTGAATGTAAACACAATGTCAGGCACATCTGGCAAGGAAACGACGATCAGTTGAACAGACAAGTGTTTTACTTCCACGCCCGTGTCAACGAAGACGACGACAGATGTATAAGCAGCGATCGTCAGAGAACCGAAATTAAAACCTACGCTCCTTCTCCAGATGCCCTCAAGGGATTCTCACACGAAACGGTGTACCTTTCATGGAATTTCAAATTGGACGCTGGTTTCCAAGCCTCTGACTCCTTTACACACATTCATCAATTGAAAGCTGTAGATGGAGATGATGCCATGCCGCTAATTACTCTCACCCCAAGAAAAGGATCCCCGGACGTCCTTCAGGTCATTCACATCAGTCCCAGCGGAATCACGACCGTTTTGGACAGCTCTCCCTTAGAACCATTCAAGGGAAATTGGGTTCACGTCCGCCAAGAATCAACTTACTCCTCAGGCAGGGGACGATATTCCGTCACAATCACCAATGTAGCCGCCGGAGAAACTATTTTGACAGTCACCAAATCCGATCTTGAAATGTGGAGAAACGGCGCTTCATTTGTCAGACCCAAGTGGGGAATTTACAGAAGTCTTGCTAACAAAAGTCAACTTAGAGATGAAACTGTTCTATTCGACTCATTCTGCATTGGAAAGGGGACCTATGATTGCCCATAAATATTTTATCATAGGAGAACACTAAAAAAGGATTTAATGTCAAAAATAAAAATATGTAAAGGATGGTTGTATAAAAATATATTTTTTATTTTAATTTTTCTGCAAATAAAACCTAGAGATCTTGTTATATAAACAGTCTTATTCATTTAGCATATTAATCCTAACGAAGATGACAGCACAGGTATAATTTTTATTTCCGGAAATTTCATTACCGTAAACTCAATCAGAATTTTAAAACATGACCAAAGTAAGTAAGCTTCTCATTTGCGGCATTAACTTTCTAACTAAATAATTCATGTTGCAATGTTTAAAAGACACAGAATACTAAATGGTGCCTTACTGTTTTAACATAGTTATTGCTTTAAAGTCAAAGGTCTTGAAGGAGTTGACAGATTAACCCTATCTTCCAACTTTGAACTTAACCTCGAATATTATATCCCCACTAGTAACTTTGAACAAAATATCTCAACCCGTTTTAACATTATGATGATGAAAGTCAAAGGAATTGTCTTCACATTTTTTGAGACGTACCAATTTTCGCCTCTCTAGTCTCTGGTAACTTTTATGAAAAAGTTTCCAAATCTACGAAATGCACACGTAACGGGAAAAACAGCAATACATTGGAAACTTGGAGACGGTACATCGAATCGACCGATTGAAATCGAGTACCAATACAAATAATAAGCTGATAAGCACTGGACCAATTAACTTTTGTCAGGAGAAATAATTATACTTTAGTGTAGCTCCCATCCAATGAATGGAAAATAGAATGATGCAACTCTCTTGGTATATAAATGGTTTTATTAAATTAGCATAATTAATCCAAACAAAGAGTGACAGTAGACCTAGACATCATAAAATATCATTGCATCTCCGTTAAATTTTGATTCCCAACAATTTCATTACAGTAAATTAATTTAGAAACCGAAAACATGACCCAAAGTATTCTGCTCCTCTTTTGCTTTGTTGCAGTTTGCGCTGCTATTCCTTTATGAAACAGTTTTCATATTTTTTAAAGTTAAAATTCATAATTGCCTACAGTTTTTTTCATTTCTCGTTGAGAATATGCATGTGATTTATGAGACGCTTTTGTTTAAATTTTTAATAGTTTCAACTTTCAATTTTCAGATTACTAAATATTTATTTAAAGAAAATGTATTTAAAGGGTATAATTTCCATGAAATCCCATATCTTGTCATTCATAATATAGTGTTAATCCCAGATTACAAAATTAAAAATAATAATATCATATTTTTGATATGATTTTTTTAATGATTCTTAAAGGTGATTCCACAGCAGCTGAAGTTAAAATGCGACCCTTCTGGTATTATACGATTTTTGCTGTGACAATAGTGCGGGGCAGTTAGTTTGTGCTACAAGACAATAATATTTCGAGGTGACTATTTAAAATGTTACAGAATATTTGTTGAAAATTATTTAAAAAAAATTATTTCTTTTGCATTGCATTGCACATTCGTTGTAACTAGTACATTTAATTTGGTTTCAATTAATTCAATTAATACTAGTTTGTGGTTTTGGCAATTGAGCTGTGAATTGTAAAAAATTAATTTTTGAAGTCTATCGCTTAAGTATACTGCACCACACTTACAAAGCTAAATTTTTTAAACAAATTTATTAACGAAACGTATCATGGCCATTATCACGAATCAGGATATGATATTATCCACAATTTATTAAACGGGCTTTTTATTATGTACTTAATCAATATTGGCATATAAATATTGGGGAGTTATAGCAAAGCCGTAAATCCCTAATAAAAGTATTATCATGTACTTATATATACAATGCTAGTTGTATTATAAACGGCATGGCTTATTTAAAATTCCAGTTTTTAGAAGCCGAACAGTTCAAGTCTGCCTGCGTTGCGATTTCCATTGCTTGTAAAACAACCAACATTACAAACTAATGTAAATAATTGGAGATAATATATGTAAAGCCTTCTAAACATTTATTTTGACAAGGACAAAACTACGCAAATATTTGTACATATTATAGAAATTGTTTGTAATTTCTCAGATAACTTACAATCCATAAGACTATCCATCCATAAACTTACAATAACAAGATTCTTACAACCCATAAGAAATTTATTCGTGCTAAGCCTTTGTTTGTCACTAAACAAATATTTTTGTCTTCATGATATCACCATGCTTAGTTTTGCAAACATCACAAAATACCACGAAGTGGTCACGAAATTTTCTGTCTATTTTTGGTCACACAAATTCCTATTTATTTTTAGTAGAGGTTACCTAATGTTCCTTCTTGTAACAAGTCCTCTTTAAACTGCTAATACTTCCGAAGAGTGATCGAGTACTGGCACAATTTTGATTTATGTGTTCAGTATTACTAACATGAACTTAACACAGAAAGAAACAATATTCATTCACTCTTTTAGAACGCCTTCTCCGGGAGATTCTGTCATTATTACAGATATATGCGGTTGATTTTAACTTCCTAATATCTAAATTGATTTGTAAAACAGTCAATTTTAAGATACATTGGATACATTGAGGAGGAAACTACTACCAGTAATCAAATCTGAATCAATAGCATCAATCATATATCAAACTTCACAAATTATAAATGAACAGTTAATATGAGACATACTGCAAATTCCGTTGGTTGGAAAGTCTCTGGATTATAAAACTTATACTACTGACAGCAGAAATTTTCCATATATAATTTTAAAAAATCAGGAAAATCATTTTAAGCATATAATAAGTTGGTTGGGAGTCATAATTATCAAATAAGTAAAAACGAAGCAAAATCATGACACTTGTATTAAGTTTTTTAATTCTTTTCACGCAAGGACAATTTTACATGAGAATGTGTGCTACGACGAATTTCCCACTTAACTTGCAACATTTTCAAAATTGTGATTTTCATTTAACTGCTGAGGAAAATTCTGAAAAATTGGAACCATTTTTGCATTCCAATCAATATCTTCAACTTTGGACATTATATTCCAGCTTTGCGGAAAAGAAGAAAGCAAACTTGGAAAGAAACTTATTCACTAGTAAAATCGCCATGTGTGAATTAAGTGTGATATATGTCCCAAATATGAAGATGTCTTACAGACACTTTGGTTATTTCTTCGGCACATTGACTAGTAATATACCCGGGCCAAATTACCTCATCATTATTCACTCTCATAATATTGTGGACCAAAGGACGGCACTAGAAGATTATCAATTTCCAACAAAATCTAAAGATTTCAAAATTGTTCATGTATTTATTGACACTACTGGGAAAATCAACATTTTCTTGCGATCATTATTCGGAGACCATTTCATTCCTATTGAGGATCCAGACATCAATTCATGTCAATGGGATTCGGAGTGGGAACGAGAAGCTTTGCACGTTAAAAAGATTTATCACTGGAGCGTGATTGCAGGTTCGAATATGCCAACGGAAGAATGTTACTCTTCATTTGGACTGAATATTGAACGAGCACTCCAGCAATGTTCTTCAGAACAAATTCAGCATTTAACAACATTACAAAGCATTAACTTCACCCTGGCGGAAGGAGTGGGAGCTCCTAATCTATGTCCGAATTGTGCGGTGAGGGGCACGTGGAACTCCCAACTTGTTTTAACCCGATATCTCTCATGGCACGTGGTTTACTGCAGTAAAAAGACAATCGAGTCATGGCATTATTTAAGTTGGCTCAACGGTTTTGACACACCCGGGTGGATTTTCATGTTTGTGTCTTACCTCTTAATTACACTTTATGCTTATTTGTACATCATTAAGGTGAAAAATTTGAAACAGACGCAGCACACTTTTTCGTGGCTGACAGGAATTTCCCTTTTTCTTAGACAGGGCCATACTCCGATCTCCAAAAAGATTATTTTGCTGTTGGCCTTCTGCGGGTGGATCCTTTCGGCTTGTTACGAATGTTTTGTCCAGGGCGAGTACATTGCACCACTTGAGCCCATTCCTTTTCATAATTTTCCTGAACTGATTCAAGCCGGGTATCGGTTTCCAATTCGCAAAGGCGAAAGTTCAGAGTTCGAATTAAGTAGATTCCAAGAAGTGATGAAGCAACACAATTTGAATTATTCAGACGTATCGCAACTTCATGAGTTTGAAAAAGTTTCTTCTGTTTTACTAACCCAGCAATATTATTTTAACATGACGGATTATGATTTTAATTCTGAAGGACTGAAAATTTACCACTGTCATATGTTACCTAAGCCTTTGACTGGTTGGGAACAGTACTGGGAATTTAAAGGACGTTATCAGCATGTTTTCAAAAACTCTTTTACCCGGCTTATTTATTCAGGTGTGAAGCATTTAGTGGAGGATTTGTGTGCGAATGAGAACAAGAGGAAGGCGTTGAAAGATGTGGCTGGAATTAAGTATTTAGAGGATCTGCCAAAAGCAATGTCGATGCAGGCTAGATTGTTTTCCTTGTTTGTCATATTTCTCGTAATGTGCTTAATTGTACTATTCGTATTTGCAATGGAATTGGTCATTCACTTTAATTATTCAATTGTCAGTTATATTAAAATATTATTCAGGTTTACTCTGTCTCTGCTCCTACTTTTCAATCAACTAATCGTAGTCAGAATACCAAAAATATTCCGATATGTAAGGGATAAGAATAAGAAAAGTAATAAGGTCATATCATTAAACGTTTTACCAAATCAGACGACAAGTAAAAACAAATTATAATTTGGTAATGAAAAAATTTGAAATATTTTTAAAGTAATTTTAGTGCTGACAACATTCAATAAATAAACTGAAGCAAAATTAAATAATAAAGGAAGTGTACTAATTAAATTATTCTGACAAATGAAAATTTTGAATGTGGGAAGTGGGAACAATAGTAATTGCCTAATTGCTTAGCATAAAAATTGCTACATTAATTGCATTAATTTTCATAACACTGAATTAGTAATTTCCAAACTATGTATATACATACGTTTGTATAATTGCACATATCTGTATGTAATTATTTTTAACAAGTGTTGGGGTCACCTGAAACAACATGGCGCTTCATTTCATCGCAATTTCCACTTCGGAGTTACTCACCTATCACCTCTATCTTCTAAATTAAAACTAAAAGAACCTTTTAGAATATTGGTGAATATTTTGGTGCATTTTACAATGATCTTACCCAAAGGTTAGGAACATAGAATTTGACAAGTATATAGTTTCAAATTATCTTACAAATATTTTCAACGAATTGTTAAAATATATTGCAGGAACAGTTTGATTTGGAAATGGAAAAAATTGAAGTAGCATTTTTTAAACAGCTGTAAAGTAAAGTGAAGCAAAATTTGTGTATGTACTCGTATCCATTTTTAATATGCTTCATTAATGGGAACTTCACAAAACGAGATTCTGCTGTTTAATTGAATAAAAAAATCATTAATTTGAATATACTATGATAATGTTATGATGAAATAACTGCAAAATTTACAGTGAGATAAAAGCACGAGCATGTAATGAAATATGTATTTGTATAACAATACATTGGAAACTTGGAGACGTTACGTTACATCGAATCGATCGATTGAATTCGAGTACCAATTATCATTAATCAACCGATAAGAACTGGACCAATAAACTTTAATAACGTCAAGAGCATTAATTGTGCTTCAGTGTAGCTCCCATAATGAAAAATAGAATGATGCAACTCTCTTGGTATATAAACTGTCTTATTCAATTAACATAATTAATCCTAACAAAGAGTGACAGTACAGACATCCTAATATCATAGCACCTCTGTTGACTTTTTATTTTAAATAAATTTCGTCCATCCCCCGTAAATTTAATTAGAAACATGAACCGAAGTATTCTGATTCTCTTATGCATTGTTGCAGTTTGTGCTGCCATTCCACACCAGCTTAAGGTAAATTTTTTTCTTTATTTAGTTCCTTTGCGATACATAAAAACGTGTTAGTATTCTTAATGACAAGATTTTGAATGTAAATAGCGAAAATGCTACCAACATGGTGCACCATGCGATCCTGGAACGGACTGCTGCTCAAATTTGTGCCAGAAAAACAGTGAAGGGATCCAAGTTTGTACTGCAAGGACTGCTGCCAATTCCGAGGTGACTATATACAATATGACAATCTTAATTTAATTAAGTAGTAACAAATACATTCGACCGCATTTATTGTAATATCGAATATACAGATTTAGGTATATGTATAAAACAGTTTTGGTTTTTATAAAGTTAGACTAACAAATTCAAAATCGTAACGAAAAACATAATCGACTCTTTTATGAGTTACAAATTCCCTGCAATTTTTTATTTAAATTTTTAGTTGAGTCGAAACATGTAAAATAAGCATGGGACGGTTTTTTTTATTTTAACCGAATTTCAACTTTCAGATTACTAAAGTTGATTGATTGAAAGATGAAAATACAGCTCCAACATAACTTAAATGAGATTACAGAAGTATTAATTTATCCCAGGTTAAAATATTAAAAAAAAATAATATAATATTTGTGATTTTCAAATGACTTTTAAAGGTGATTCACCAACAGCTAAAGGCAAAATGCTATGCTCCTGGTACTGTGTGTTCTCCTGCAGTGGACTGTTGCTACAATCAATGCACCGAAAATAGTTCAGGAATACTTGTTTGTGCTACAAGACCATAATATCCCGACAATCCCGAGGTGACTGTTAAAAGTATTACTGATTATTTGTTGATAAAAATTAGAAAATAAAATGTTTCTTTTGCAGTATACTTCTTTTTCACCTAATAAAGATATGTTACTATATTTAATTTGGTTTCAATTAATTAAATCAATACTGGGTTGGGGTTTTTCGGAAATAAAGCATAACATTACCGAACCGAACTGAACATCAAAAAAACTGTTCGGGCCCACCTAAAGCTACTAAGGTGGTGAAGAGTGGACCATTTATACAGAGATTCCCAAAATAAGCTTTGGGACAGAATTGTACAGTAAATCGAAATACTATTTCAAATTGCGACGAAC
>JABASD010004223.1:0-16334 GCA_019776165.1 Pogonognathellus flavescens
ACGGAGCAGAGTGCGAGATAGTTCTTTCGTTGTTATATTCATACATTTTTGGAACAGCTGATCATTTTGGATGGAACAGCTGATCGGTTAACACTCAACCTTAAAGTAATGGAATTGATTTATGAATGAATGGCTTTGGCTAACCTGAGTTAACCCTAATTTCTTTCTGTAAGAGTAAATACGTAAAAAATCCGTTTCTTAATTGAGATTATGCTGTGAATTCATTCAAGATGGTCATTTCGTATTTAGCTCTCAGTTAATGAAATTCATTTCAAAAATATGTATTTATGTATTGTGAATTTGAGGAAATTGAATTTGATTCAACCATGGTTTCTATAGAATATTTATTTATATATTTATCATATGTTCCTTGGTATTTATCAACAAACAATGAAAAATGGTTTAATATTATATTTCCCATTCAAAAAGGGGTGCAGAGTAGAGATACTATTCGTCTTGCCTTCATATAAAGTGAAATCAATTTGTCACATTATTTTTAACAAAATTCAAAAATGGAGTGCCAGAACCAGAAAGGTTGGGATATGAAGAATTTAAATTCGCAGGAGCTGAGCGAACTGTACACATGGATTGATACTATTTGTTTCAGCCGTCCAAAGAAAAATCTCGCAAGAGACTTTTCTGACGGAGGTAATTTACTCAAATAAATAAATCAAAATGGTACAAAAGTAAATGCATGAAATATTCAATGTTTGCTAGATAATGCAGTAGCTACGAAATTGTAATTATTGTGGATATTAATATTTTATTCACCCTTTTATTAATTATCTTTGCCTGTACTAATAGTAATTATTCTCAAAAAACAGTTTTAGTAGCCGAAACCATTGCTAGTTTCTTTCCAACGAAAGTCAATGTGAATTCATTTTTCATCGCTAATTCGAGAAAGAACAAACTCATCAACTGGAATCATCTCAATGATAAAGTTTTTCCTCAATTTGGCATCAAAAAGTTGAAGCTTGCAGCATTAAATAGATTGATGGACGCAAAACCAGGTGCAATTGAAAAGGTATTTATTTATATGTCTTATGTGTGTTGATTGAAATATGGACGTTTAGCGAAAATATGTAAGATATACAGATAGCATAAGTTCAATTACATATCTGTTGTCACCATAATAAATGAATGTTTTGTGTTTCCATTTTTACAGCTTCTTTTCGATATTCGTTCTAAAATGGGAGAGAAAAACCCAGCAGTAACCGCAAACAACACTCCAAACTCGAGATCAACCGTTAATATTTCCAAAAAAACATCTAAACCACGTAAGAAGAGTTCAAGGGATACTCCTCCTCCGTACTCGAAAATTGAGTTACAACTTGAAAAGTATGGCTGTGAAAAATCTTTGAATGCTGATGAAACTGCTGGCGATTATTGTTTACCAAGCAAAATAGCTACATGTCAAGTGAGAAGCATAAAATATCATTTATATGCTTCATTATTTTCAAAACTCAGGGTTATACATATACAATCGTATAATAGGCACTTTAGTACCAATTATATATTTCACCATCAGCATAATTTCTTACAGATGTCTGTGGGCTGTACTGAAATCCCACCTATTGATGCATTCGTCTTTAATAGCAAAGATTGGAATGGAAACACATTGTCTTCAACGTCAGTTTCTGTCTCTTACAAAAATGAATCCTGGGAAAAATCTGTAGGCAAAACACTATACCCGTTCAATGCCCGATGGTACAGTTATCCGATCTCAGACACCCCCGGCGTACAAATATTAGAAGCTGTAAACACCAACGGACTCGTTTAGATCCGAATGTATTTAAACCGCAAAATGAGCTATCTGGGTTTTCACTAAGCTAGTTTAGAGCTACGAAAAGACTTTCCACTTTCTCTCATAGCATTGCTCTCTCTCTCTCTGGTTACTCATAATTGTCTCCTCATTATAATTCCTCTTCATATTCCAAAAGTTTTAGTAGTAATTTCCTCACTTTACACCGATATTGTCCAAAATTTACTCTTTGTATGCCACAGTAAAATTATTTGTATACTAGTTTACCAATATATGCGAAAATTCATTTCCAATTTCACATAATATACATGAACTTTATTTGTGTTTATTCAGCAAGTATACATAAGAGGTTTTCGCTCAAAGCATAACTGTTAAAACGTTTTGGTCATTCTCATCTCGTAAGTTGTCATTATTAGTCTGTGTGAACTTAGATAGTATTTAGATGTATATTCAGTTCAAAAATCCTTTTCCTGTTATTTTGGAAATGAATCCCATAAACGCTGTTACTCTAGTGAAACCAACGGGTAGTCCACGTTCACAAGAATTGCCACCAAAGGAAACGATACCCACTTGCTGGAAAAATGCCTTTCCTGCTTGGTTGTATGATTTTAAGACAAGTGGACCTAAATCACGTCGATAAAGAGTGCAAAAATTAATTCAATATTTACATTAAAAAATATACATACTAAGAGTACTAGTAACCACAAGAATCCATACCTCCGGAATCTCCCTGTATAAATCAAATATTCCAATTAATTGATGAGCATTTCATCAGTTGTGACACAAACTATTCATAATTATAAAGAACTAAAATACTGAAGTACGTACTCTGCACGGTGAAGATGTAGTTTTCGTAGCTACGCAGATTAAGTTTCCAGTAACCAGGCTTCTGAAAAACGTTCTGCATTGTCCATTTGACATTACACTGACAGTTGTGTTTTTCAAAACCGGACTAATTCCATTAGAATCTAATTGGAATAGAAATTAAATTTCAGCGTTTGTAACCTTTTACGAAGGCAACGAAGGTACAAGCACACTATACTTTTATCAATCCTTACTGTCTGCAGGTTTTCCCCATCCGGAGACTCTAACTTGTTCTCCGACATATGTTTTAGATGTAGCATAACGATTTGGCAGACAAATTGGAGTGATTTCTGTATTGCATAATAAAAAATATATTACAATCAGCTTTCAAGAACAAGTTCATAAACAATATTGATTAATTTTAACTAATATATACTAGTAGTACCTTTGCTAAATGTTATTTTGTCCGGAAGTCTAAGAATTGATACATCATGGGAAATTGTATTAGGATTGTAATCGGGATGTTGGAAAATTCCATCTCTACTAACGTTGAATAACTGTCTGCCTTCTTCCTTCATTTTGATATCGTGAGCTCCCAACAGCACGGTGATTCTCTTGGCTCTGGTAAAAGAATTGATAAAATTAAATGTCAACTTAACATTCAATTTGCAATTCTTTGGTAATTAGGAATTGATGATTGAAACTTATTAAACTTACCCATCAGTACAATGTGCCGCTAAAAGAGTCAAATGAATTATTAATCTCAAGAATTATGATATAATATCGATATACATATTTAACGAATTTAACTAAAAAACGACAACAATTTTCCATACGAAAATAATATTTCAACAATAAACGGAGAAAGTAAAGAAAGTTACTTTCTTCTCGATTGCTTTCTTTCAGGGATTAGTACTATATATACAATTTCAAGGGCGTACCCATGCATAACCCAAATATGACATTGTTTAATTGTTTCCCTATTTTTTGTCTTTTATTTATTCCTTTGTTTTGTGCCAACTCTAGACCAGCTCAGTCATGTTTCTCCCATTACCAAATTCTGGGTACGCCCTTGCCTGCTAGTTAAATTGTAGACAAGCAACTCAAATTATGGATAATTGTTGTGTCTACAAACTACAAAGTAAAATACGAAACACACCTGTTAGAATATGTTGCTCGTCAATAATACTGCCTCCACAAAATGATCGTCCTAATAAATGAAACAAATTATTGCTTGTCATAATACACATAATTAATGTGGTAATGATAATAATTATACTGCAAATAAAGATTTACCGTCAATGAGCAAAGCTGTGGACGTTTTTCATATTTTACAGATGGTAGATGTTTTGGCCATTTTTGAAGCGATTTTGAGAGTTGTGAAACAAAGCATAATTATATTAGGAATATAGCATGCATAGATTAAATAATTCATCTAAAGTTTATTTATGCATTTGAGGGAAGAAATTAAAAAACATTCGATGTTCAATTACCTGCCTGAATTTTTTCCAATCAAGCGTAACCGGTAAAAAATAAAGAATAAAATAATTAAGAATTTGTTTCGAATCAGAATTTTGTCATAATCTTCTTTAGCATTTTCATTTTAAATATAATTACCATCCAAGGGTAAGAATGTGGAGGGGAATTGCCTGCTGCAATAATCCAGTCATCTAAATCAGTTTTATGTGAAGTGCTGGGGGTTGTAGAGCCTCCAGGATTTAAGATAGGCAAAGTAGGTGGAACAGTAGAAGGAACAGATGGATTATTATTGTCTTCATCCAGAATAAAGGATTGACCGCACACGCCTGGAGTTCAAGTTTATCACTTCATTATTATTCTCAAGGTTTGCATCACATCCACATAAATAACCAATAACCTCATCGTTTGGAAACTATCTTACTTATCGTTCAACATAAAAGAAATGATTACCGTACCGTCATAGGGAGTTGGTTCCAACCTCTGGATATTTTCATCTGTGGGTCTCACCTGCAGTACACAAGAAATTAATATTCATTTATTACCTGGACAAGTTTAACATGAAGAACCCTATCTGGCGCATAATTAATTGCATCTGCTTCTGTAATAAACTCAAAGCTATTTTTATACCAAATACTCAAGTTTCATTCCTCGGAAATTGAAAAGAGTAGAAGAACGGAATCGGATTCCTAATTTATTTGAGTTGGAAATGATTGTCATCGGAGTTTTTGAATTGATGTCCCCAGCCAAACTAAAAAATGATAAATCTACATTATGAATAGAAATATGTAAGCAATTACTAATAGTATCAATTTTAATTATTTTCACCGATCTGTTTCACTGAAATCTCCATCCTTAGAAATCATGATGTAGTCGAAGTATGTAAAGAACCAAGGTTGTGTGTATAAATCGAAAATTGTTGCCTCAATCCGGGTGTCTGGGGGACTCTACGTATTAATCAGTGTAAACTCAATCAGTTAACATTAGTCATAGTCATAATCATTAGTAAGCTTGAGGTTAGTTAAAAACAAAAATTTACCTCTAAAATCCATTCACATGATGTACGTGCTGGATAGTTTCTAGGATAATTTGGTGTCGTGATTTCTCCCGTGTCGTATGCTTTCAAATCGGTTCTGTTCGTGCTACACTCTGCATAATGTTTCAAGAATATAATAATTCCAGGATATTAAGAACTGTATTGCTTTATTTATACGTACATGGTTTTCATTTTGGTTACATAAAAACGTAAAAGAAATAATAATTTTCAAAAAACGTATTTCTTATAGCAATACAAATCCTTGCATATTCAAATGTTATAAATTATAGTTTTTCTCCTATATGTGAAGAAGTATTAGCGTAATTTTACATAGGGAAGCATACAGTAGGTTTAAATAGAAGAATTAAAAGTATCTATAGGTATACTATAAGAACAAGCTATATAAAACATACCATGAGAATCATGAGATATATTTCAAGCTAAGAATCTTACAGACCTGCATATGGAGAGAAACCGTCATTTGCAGTAGAATTTGAAAGAACTTCAATTTTTACTTCGTCCATGGATGGCACTGGAACATCTGGGGTGTTAATTGTGGGATGAATTGGAATTGCTTCAAGAAAACTTTGTATAACACTTTCATTAATAATATCAGCAAATCCCTGTGTGCCATAATATAAAAATGAATACCATTATTGACACTTAATTATCACTTTATTATTAACCAATAGGATGTGAGTATATAGTAATAACATGTATTTATTTTAATTAAAATTTATACAAACTAAAATATTTATGTTGATTTGAAAAATTAGATTTACATTTTTAAGGTATACTAGAGTGAAAAATCCATAAAGAAATAACTTTGTTCCCATTTTGAAGCAGTTCAGACACAGAACTCCACAATTGAATATCTTCTTTCCTACTAAGGAACAAGGCAAAGCTGCTAAAATAGAATAAAATACATTCAAGCTAATTTATTCAAAAACATTTCATCCCAGATGTAATAATTACAATTGTTTTGCTGTATATTGATGACAATCGATGACTCTCCTTATACTTCCAGTGAAAATACTCAAGGTTATTATTTGGGCATAATAATATGTATTGGTTACATACAGGCAGGACTTTTACGATTAGAATACAGGTATTACATTTATATAGGTCTTCGTAGAGTTGGTAAATTCTTTTTGGAAATCTGTTAGTATTGCTCTCATGGGTTATTCCGTGAAATCCATGTATGGCTTTGGAAGACAATCGACTGTTGCAGTTGGTATGTGTAGGACGTGGACTGCTGGTAGAGACGCTTTCAATGATTTCTTAATAATTACCATAATATTCAGTGCAATGAACTGATTAATTAAGATACTTTTCTCTAATACAATTTCTCCAGTTCTAAAAAACATTTTTCTAATAGCATATTTTTTCTTACACCAGAAATGCGTATTCAGTAGGAACGCTAATGAGCTAAAATTATTTATTAATACTTATATCCACTTACGTAAGTTTTATTTATAAGCAAGGTGGGTGGGCAATTGAGGTCAATCATATTTAAGATAAAAAATGAGACTAAAGGTACAACTGAAATGACGTATATTATCGGATGATGCGGAATATAATATAAGTTACACGAATGGAACAAGATACAGTACAAGCAATTACATATATGATAGCTAATTTATTATTAATAAATTATTGACAACTATGATCATTGCCTTTTCCTCCGAAAACAAAAGCAAAAGACAGCCAAGCAAAGATCTATGTAAGATGTGGCATGTTGGTGTCCAGTATCAAAAGACAACATCAAATTGACATTCGTCGTATCTAAGTCGTTATTATGCTCAAAATTCTCATTGACACTACGAAATTCGACTTTCTTCTGATTATTCAGCTCCATTTCACATTCTGTAACCAATAGATGATTTATTATTACAACATTTTTATATTTCCCTTTTTCCATTGCATCGTCGTTATCGATTCGAGCATCAATCAACGGCATATCTATAACGTACGGATTCAACGTGCTCCCCCACGTTCCGAAAAAAGGATTATTTGACAAAAATGTGCGGCTCAAGGCCGTGCTCATTTTTGCCACTGACCAAATCCTTCCCAAACTCTCCCATTAGTGAATCCTAGATATGCCCTTGGGATCAATATCAATGTACCATTATGATCCGCATCTTTTTTGTGTTTTATCGTAATCTTTATGGTAATTATTCTACAGTCATGTATTCCGATTTTTTGCAATTTCTTGGAAACATGATCGACGGAAAGTAAACTCACCAAAAAAGCTCAAAAATCTTTCTTTCGTTTCCCCTGGATGAAATTGAGATTTAAACTGTCCAGTTGACATGGGATAAATAGTAGGAGCCCAATTATGTGTTTTTATTTCGTTCTGTTCATACTCCTCGTTGTTGTTTATGTGATAACGACAGTGGCGTTTATACGGAGGACTAGGAGTTGCTCCTGCAGAATACAAGTCGAAATCAGAATTATCATCTAAAAGGTTAATAACAATTGGCGACGATTTCGATTCCAGTTCTGTCGATTGTATATCGGCTGGAGGATCATCTGTATGTAATTGGGGTATAGGTGCATTTTCATTTTCTTCAATACTTATATTCTGGACTACAAAACTTTCGGGTTTTCGGTCAGGTTGTAGGGGAAAATCGCAAGCAAAGTTTCCATTTTTGTCTGGATCGATGTCACAACTTTTTGGAACAGGATGATAATTTTTGTTCTTGATGTCCTCTAATTGGCTTTTTGTTAAACTAAAATTACTACCACGCTGAATTTCATTTTCCGGAACACGTTTCCGACAATCTATTTCAATTAATTCTGTATTTTCGGTTACTGTTTCTTCTATATTTCTGTTTTTCTTTGAAAAAATTGAATCTTTAAGTTGTACAATTTTGCTGGCTACTTTCATAATACTTTTGCGTTTTCTTTTGGTGTGTTTTGTATTCTGTTTGTCAATATTACCACGACGGATTTGTATGGAAGTGTCAGAACGGTAAAGGAAAATTTCAGAATTTTCTTCATCACAACTGAGTAAACTTTCGTCGCTATTTAATTCGTTAGAGGCATTTAATGCTTGAGTTTTGGAGTAATTCGAGTTGATTTTATCATTTTGCATCATGAATTTCACTTTTCTTGTGTGCGAAAGTTGTGTATAGAAAGCACAGCTTTTGTCTAAATGAATTATTTCTTGAATGGAAATAATGGTAGGTTCGTTTGTATTTTCATGATGCAATTGCAATGGATGAATTTTTCTGCATTTTAATTTTTTTCTTGCATTCCGATCTTTACTTGGTTCTCCAGGATAAGCTGGCTTGAATTTAAACTCGTTGACACTAAAATTTATGCTTTCATTGCTCCCAGATTTATTCATGCTACTTCTATCTGTAGTTTTTCTGCTCGGATCACTGAAATATTTTCTCAGCAAAATTTTTATGCTCTTTTCTAATATCTCTGTGAATTTAGGCGTTAATATTTCTAGGTTAGCAAGCAGAAAATCCGTACCAATTAATTTTATAGCCCTTTGTCCATAATATTTGACAACAACTTCATTTTCTTCGCAGGAATAGTGTCCATACCTTCTAGCGCATAATGGGAATTCAATCAAAGATAAATCCCCGGAGGGTGCTCTGCTTGATTTCGCGAAGAGTTTCCCCTTGCCAATTGAAGGTAATTGTGGGAAAGTACTTTTAGAACTATCGACACTGTTTCCTAATCTGAAGTATCCCTGCCAAGGCTCTTTTTGAATGATTTTTGTGCTCTTTTTCTGTGTATCGAAAAAACTCATATGATCCCAACTGACTTTTAGCTTATTTGACGTAATTTTTGAAGTTTTAAATGTGGTCTCCTTATTTTCCCAGTCAGTAGACTGATTAAGCTTTAGAGATGTAGTTGTAACATTCGATTTGTTTAAAGGCTTTGTTTTATTACACCTTGTTGGAGTTGACCTAGTTATTCTTTTGTCTGCGGGTATTTGATAAAAAACTGAAGTGAATGCAAAGGGATCAATACCTTTATTTCTTGCTGTATCAGTATCAGTCTTTTTGGAAATGGTTGAGTTGATTAAAGAGTATAAGTCCTTATCTTGATTTTTCTCAGTACTCGTCGGTCTACTTTTTTTATTTCCCGATTTTCGATTGACACTAGGTAAAATTATTTCTGTTGTACTTGTTTTTGCACTGCAATCTCCGTATGTCCAATAAATTGCTGCTGCTGTTTTATAAAATGTTTTTTCAAAGTGTAGAACGTCTGTCTTGTCTTTAGGGAAGCCATCGATAAAGTAACCCTTTGCTGGAAGATTATCATACATTGCAAAAGTAAGTAAGTCAATCACTTTCTTTCTGCTCAGTTGCTCAATGATGTGATATGTAACAAAATCATCCTCCTCTTTTTTTAAGCCCTTCTTCCCCTTCGAATGTGTGGGAACAATTTTCAAAGGAATAGTAAATTCATACAATTGAAAAATAACTAAATTCATATTTTCTGTAGCGTACACAATCACTTTATTTGAAGGCGTTCTTTGATCCATTGGATTTTGTAGTTGCTTCAGCCATTTCAAAATTTGATCATCAAGGTTAATGTATTTAAATCCGAAAATAATGGCGAATCTTTTGCCGAATTTTTTCCTAGTTGGTAATAAGGTTTTAGTAGGAACTCCAAATGACCAAATGATAGGTGGCCTTTTCAGTTTTAATACTGCAACAATCGGATCTAAATTTTTGGAATTCATTTGAATATCCTTTTTACAATCAGTCTTTTTTTATTTCGGACAAACGGAGTTTGGAATAAAGTATATACTTTATGTGCAACTATTTTCTATTTGTATTAGTGTTCGCTTAGATGATAGTTTATCTGTATGTGTAGCTATTAAACTACATTTGAGACTTTTTTAAGTGAGATGCTGTTAGTTTAGCGAAGACGAAAATAACACATGCTCCGTTGTAAGTACACTACGTATGTAAGATGCTGTCAGATTCTAAGCTCGTGAACAAGATATCACACATGAAAAACCAAGGGAACATAAAATATCAGAGAAAACTCGCAATCAGTGTTAGCACATTCTATATAACTTTTATTCGTGAAGTACAAAGCTCGTGATTTATAAATATTAGGATTAATACATTTAGAAAGCCCGTCCTGTAATGGTAGAAATGTATTCCATGAATGCTGTGATTCTTGTAAATCCAACCGGCATAGCTCGTTGGCAAGAATTTCCTCCAAAAGAGACAATACCCACTTGCATGTAAAAAGGTCTGCCATCAGGGGCATGTTGAGCGATGAATAATGGACCTAAGTTGAAAAAAAATTAAAATAAATGTGGAAATCAACTTTTAAGAGAAAAATTAATGATAAATAATGTTCAATCTGCTTACTAACCTCCTGAATCTCCCTGGAAGAAAGAATACAATATAAAATTAATTACATGACCATACAGAGCTTTAACATTAATTTAATACAATACTATTAGAAGTGTAAATTACCTGACAGGGGGAAGCATTAGTTCTAGTGGCAGTACAAATTAAGTTTCCTGTGACAAGTCCTCTAAATACAGTTCTGCATTGTTGGTTAGACATGACAGAAATTGTGGTATTCTTCAACACTGGGCTTACAGATTGTGAATCTAAAATCATATCATAGTAGAGGTTAAGATATCGTTATGTCGTAGGCCCTTTATGCGTAAATGACATATTTTTAAGTACTTACTGTCGGCTGATTTTCCCCACCCAGATACTCTGACAATTTCACCGGTGAAAAATCGGGAATTGTAAAATCGGTTAGGCAAGCAAATAGGTCTGATTCTGTCTGAAATTACAAACATTACAAAAAAAGTTATTTTATATGCATTTACGTATAAGGTATAAATAATTTAGCTTTGTAGATTTTGATTTTTTCAAAAGTACCAGTGAATTCTACTCGGTCTGGAATTCGAAGAATGGAAATATCGTGAGTAATAGAGTTAGGATTGTAGGAAGGATGTTGGAAGATTGCTTCTCGGGTAATGTTGTAAACTTTTCTTGTCTGGCCAGGATTCTTAAGACTGTTTGTTCCAAGGAGAGCGACGATTTTCTTGGCATTTTCGGTACAATGTGCAGCTAAATGAAAAGTGGTAAATAAATGTTAGCTTTAAAGTATTAATTAGTTTAGTTAATTATGATTACAGGAGAATTCATACCTGTGACAATGTGGTAATGATCGATTAAACTTCCGCCACAGAATGATTTGCCATCGATCAAGAGAGCTGCAATTTTCCAGGTGTAACGGAAATTTTTCGAAAAGTTTTCGAGAGTTAATAATTAAAACAAACCATAATTATATGTAGCTATAATTGGTAGTAATTCTTATAAATAAGAATATTAAAAAAACTTTTAAGACAATGTAAGATTTTTAGAACACGTAAAACAAAGAGATTTGAAAACATTTAAAGACATTTGAAAACATTTAAAGACATTTGAAGCGCTTGTTGGAATCGTTTTCGAAAAATAATAAACAAACCATAATTATATTTTAGCACAATTCTAAATCGTTTTTATCATGTAATGAATCCCTATTATGTAAACAGCAAACATGCGATATCCACTTACCTACCTGTATATTAAAAAAATTAAAAAAATCTGTTAATCAAGTAATTTTAACGTAAACATAATTGTAAATTCCAAAATTGTAAGTTTTTACCATCCAAGGGAATGCTCCCTCCGGACTTTGTCCTGGTCCGATGATATTATTGTCCAACTCCAAATCTCCAGATCTACCAACTTAAAGATTATAAGCAAATTCTTTAGGTGGATGAAATTGAATGTAAAAGATTGCTTACATGGAGGCCAGTTCGTCACTACCATGAACACGAATATGAGGTGGCCAGTATTGTGCTTGGGTTTCCTTAGATCCATTAACTCCTGGAGCAGCGGTTGGACTTGCACCACCTGGCATCAAAATCGGAGTTTCTGGAACCACACCGGGTATGATTGGTCTTTGAGTTGTTTCATCTTCCGCAGCCAAGATTTCGGATATTCCACACTCGCCTGAGAGAAACCAAATAGTTTTCATATTACTCCCCTCATAAATAATTCGGGATTTCATTACTTATGCTACATTATTCAATTGGCATAATTTCACAATACCATCAAAAGGTGCAATAAAGGATTTTTCTGCTTCAACTGGATCAATGGGTCTTGCCTAAAATAAGAAGAAAGGAAAAAAGCATCGTTGTAGCAAAATTAATTCAAAATAGTTCAAAGCATGTAAGTCTTTGTGTGTAGTTTTTTAAGCAGGTCTCGCCATTATTGTAATAAAAGAATAAAGCATATAACACTGCATACAATGTATAGCATGTTTTTCTGAACTCAAAATCGCAAATAAATGCTAACGATGTAGCATATTAAGTTACATTCTTGGCATCTTGTAAAGTACAAGTGAGAAAAACAAAATCATTATAATTGTAAAAAAGAAAAGAGACATGCACACCGCAAAGAAAGACGTACGAGTACGAAAAGTGCAAAAGTGTAAGTGAATGACTTACAATGTACTGTAATTTCATTCCTCTGAAGTTGAACAACGCAGAAGAGCGGAATCTAATTCCGATTTTGTTGCTGTCGGAAACAATGAGGAAAGGTGTCTTGGAATTCATATCTCCAGAAAACCTACGCACACAAATTCATGAATTGACGTGGGTAATCATTATTTCCTTGTCTTAAAGATTCTAATTCGAAGTATTATAGTATGAACTAGGAACAATATGATAATTGTTCTAAAGAAAGTTCATAATAAAGATAATAATAACTATAATGGGCTAGAGCCAGATGCACTATAAAAAATAGAACATGCTTTCCCCTACAAGTAACTTCATTACTTAATAATCGTATTATTTACCAAAGTTCATGCAATAGCTCATTTAAAAAATGTATTGTTAGAAAATCATTTCTAACCGCAGATGGAATGACCTATACTACGTAAATGTCTACCTTGCACCTTTACTACGATGTAATTTGTAATAATTCAGCAAGAGCGTATCTAGGGTTCTGAAATGAGAGAAGGGCGCCTAGACCCATTTGGAGGGCCAAGTGGCAAAATGAGCAAATAGCCATTTTAAATTAACATCAACACATTTTCCTAAATCTAAGTGGAGAGGGGGGCTACATAGATACGCCCATCATTCTAAACACGTCAGAAGGACATTATAATTGTACGTGTTGAATTTCAATAATATCGCACCTGTCAACTTTTGTCCATGTTCCATCTTTAGAAATCATGACGTAGTCAAAGTATGTAAAGAACCAAGGCTGAGTATATAAATCATAAAAGGCAGCTTCGATTCTAGTTCCAATTGGGCCTTCCAAATTCCACTCACAAGCCAAACCTCCTGGATAATTCTTGGGATAATTTGGTGTAGTGATGACTCCAAAATCTCCATCGTTTAATGTTTTGTTTTCGCTACAACCTGTCATTATGTATTTAAATTGTTAAGAGACAAATATTTCACTATAAAATATACACACGTAACTTTATTTATAGTAGAAAAATTGTAAGTACTTGACAAGGGATTAAATGTCCCATCAAAATTGATTGTTTCGATTCGCAAATTTTGTTCTTCTGGTCTGAGAATATCCGGAAGTTGGATTATAGGATAAAGAGGTTTTGCAGCCAGGAATTTATCAAATATATCAGCCTATGTTTAATAAGATGTACAAAATTATAAAGTATTTTCTTCCACACCAAACCAAAATATTATTATGTGAGAAATGTTAAAAAATTAGTTTACATGAGCAACGCTGACAGCCACAGTTAGGCACAGAACTAGCCTGGGCAGCATCTTGAATTTAGAATTAAATTTTTGAGTCCACTAATACCAGTTCTATAAGACTTATTTACTTTGTACTATTATCTCGTGGAAGAAGTTCCGACTGGGGGCAGAAAATGATTAGCGATTCAAATTTATAGACAATAGCTTAATTACATTTGCATCTGCACTTCATGCATTAGTGAATAATTCACAATTTCATTACAATACACTCAAATAAGACGGATAAACTCCAGGAGATGAATTTAGTATTCAAGGCAAAAAACTCTGCACTCTTGAATCACTCATAAATCGGACACAATGTAATTAATTACTATTACATTACAATACAATGATGTATAAGACCTTCTTCTCGTATATCCGATCAAACCCAGTATTCATAATCAAAATTACATTTACTGCTAGATAACCCCTACCACCTCTTATTCCAGAGGTTTAACACATTGTTCATTAATAATTCTCTTTTTTGCGGTTGGACCATTGTGAGAACACGGAATATTTAGGCAATTTGGCTATACTAATCATGCGTTAAAGCATTTAAGTTGTTTTACGAGTAATTTAATTATGTGTAACGATCTGTAGGTACCTGAATAATAATTAATTAGTAACTGCTTCGCTATGAGCATAGGTAAGCAGGTTTATATATAGGTATTCATATCATTATACGAGCAAATGTATTCTATTATGTATTATCTTGTTTTATGTCATGCTAATAATAATGTGGATTTTATGCTAATTTCTGATAGTATATATTATGAGCGAGTCGCAACCGCGAATAGTTCGTTACCCTTTTAAATTCCAGTCTTGTATTGCGACATTATTATTTTCATTGATTTCTCATTTTGCAAATAAAATAATGAGATGTTTAGAAATAATATTCGCAAAATGCGTTGCTAAATTGTCAGGGAGTTTGCGATATGAAGATATTTTATGGGTTTCTGCAATTTTTATCCTTCTTTCATCGTCCACGTCGTCCAGATAAAATGGATTATGAATTGAAGATTGTCATATGGGCAATGGTAATAAATGTGAATTTCAATAATTCTTCTCCCGTAAAGTAAATAAACGCGAGTTATTTAAGATCATATTCACTTTATGTCACACATAGCAAAATCGTTGTCATTATCCATAGAGTAGTAGGTAATCGAAATCTCAATGTCACACATACACATAAAGATAATTTTTTTAGAACACACCATAATGCAATAGAGGGCAAAGTTCAACGTAGTGTGAACAACGCACTAAATGCTCATACTGTTCACGTACTTATACACACTTTTAATATTTAGCAACTCATATTTTCCATGATGCGATGTAGATTGCGAAATGATTGTTTATACTCAGCAGAAAATTATCTGTTTGTAATCTGTTGTGGAATAAATACGTTTTCTGCCCACTGATTTCACATCTGCGGGAAAATATCTTATGTAAGTCATCATAATAATGATCTGCTGAACCTTCGATTAATTATTATTCTTTTGCATGATGAATCAGCAGAAGGTTTGACCAATCACGAGATAAATCAAATACATGATATCTCTTTAATTATCTTCAACTATTAATTAGTTCAGTTCTTGAATTGAATCATTGTTATTCACCCACAAAAATAAATTAATTCTCAGAAAGCAGACAGAAATTATTTCACATGATTATAAATGATAACATTGGTGTAGTATTTTTATTCGGTTGCCCTTCAATAGTAAACACACCTCAATTTACACGAATACTTGCAAAATCTCTGCATATAAATGTCCTTGTTCATTTGCATTTGTCCGCATTTAATCGTCACGCTCGTTTGACTTACAATTAGTTTGCTACTTCTCTTTCTTTGAATTGTGTTAATGAAGTCTTTAGCATAACAAATATTAAATCGCGCTTATCTAACGTTCTATAGTATTCACAAAGGTATTTATTATCTTTCATCTTTTTATCCTGCTGAAAGTTATCTTCGAGAATTAAGCTTCTTCTATAAGCTGCTGTCTTCTTATTCTTAAGTGTGTAAATAATTGCTGTAGAGGATTATTTAGAAAGCTTCGACATAATACTTAATGCATGTGTGAGGAAAAACAAAGAGTTTATTTATTTGTATCAAGTAGTAAGTAGAAACATTACACTTGCGTGTAGTAGTGCCAGTGCCAAAAGTGCCAATAATCCTAAATCGACATTAGAAAGCTGAACCTTATTCTCCATCAAAAACTACGTCCTGGTAATAATAACTTTAAATTAATGTAGCTTTTATTTCGCATCCCTTTTGTTTCCTCATTTTCGCAACTTTTTTCACATTGTACGTACTACACCTGTCCTAATGAACCTTTTTCTGTATTCCTCAATAATATTTCCACCTGCACGTATGTATGTACCTAATCTATGTGTCGTAGTCCATTTGACCCAACCCGCCATTTGTACCTAATGCGGTCAAATGGCCGCGTCCATTTGACAGCGTACAAATGGACGCGTCCATTTGACCCTACCCTTTAAACGCC
>JABASD010004224.1:0-16320 GCA_019776165.1 Pogonognathellus flavescens
CTATAACTTGCAACACATTTTGTATAATCTTTGGTTTATCAGCTCCTGCTCCGTTAGTGGAGGCAACTTGAGACTTGCCGTTCGATTCGGATGATTTGCCATTGCCATTATATTTGTAGCTCCAGTTTTAATAAGCTTTTTTGATGCTCCATTTGCAGTTTCAACCTGATTTCTGACCTGAGGAGGAGCCATTTTCGGAAATTTTCAAAATATTTTCAAAATAATTCACGCTTTACTTTTTAGTCGTGTTACATTTAATGTACATTAAAGAGAAAGAGACAGAGTGATGAGAAAATAAAGAGTTCCCCTGTATGTAAAGGCTTTGGGATGTGTCTCAGTCTCAGTTGAATTTTTAAACAGTTTGGCTTCCCATATACAGATATTATTTAGGTGTAAGTGTTTTGGTATACTAGTATTGTATTATATTCAACACTGATAGTACAGAATACATAAAGCATTGAATTGCAGAGTAACAGAATTTTTATTTTCCTAATAAAATCATTTCAATTGAAAACTCTTGAAGGTTACGTATGGGGAAGTGTATCCTGGAGATCCCACAATAATCAACTTATGCATTTCACACTGCACACTTTTACTCATCATTCAGCATGCACCTGATGACAATATAGAAAATATTATCAGTAATTGTGTCTCTGTAGTCTACAATATACAACCTAACTTTTTAATACTATTTATTTAGTAAAGCGGTTTTTGGATGCATGATTCTTCTCACACTGTTTGCATTATATAAATTATAAAAAGCTGATAAAATTAATATTGCACGTGAAGGAAGAGTTAATTCAAATTGCAACTGCTTATACATAATTATTTAGACAGTAACTTATAATAAAATAATATAGTGGGTGAATTGGGTTTATACGCAGTTGGAGAAAGTAGATTTTCAATTGAGCTCGTAATTGTGAGATTGTGACACATACTTAATCAATAATAGTATCAATAGTTTTACGGTTTTACCTATCTATAGGTTTACAGTGCTGACAATGCATAGCTCATTCGAAAGGAAAGATGATGTTCTCCAACTTTCTTCTAGCCACCTTTTCCCCTTCGTTTTCGAAATAGAGCGAAAATAACGTAAAAAATGCCTTACAACACATGCCCTAAAGCCTGCGCCCAAATGGCACGGTATCCCAAAATCTATTTATGAAAGGACAATTGTACGGTAAGGGATTATTGAATTCTGGCCAATTACTGTCAGTTTGGTTGCTGTTCGGTCGGATAAGAAAATTTAAAGAAGCGACAGCCACTACAGAAATACAGCTAAATGTTTATTGTGTGTGAGCTTTGTTACGCGTCCAATCAGTGGTCAGCGGACAATCATGACGAATATCTGGATCATTTGCTGTCACGGGAGCACCAAGAACATTCAATGGCAAGAATCTCTTTGGCCTGGGAGAATTCTACATTTCAGGAGATATTTGAAGTGGAAGATGAATCGAGATGTATTGTTGTGAGAGGTTCTTTTCCTTTAAGTGAACTTAAAATTCAGAAAAATATGCTGGAGAGTTTCCAAGAATTCGGGATAGTCCACGACTTTATTCTGCTAAGGTCTCAACCAAAATTTATATGTGCTATTATTTTCGACTCAAGGTGATTAATGGTTATTCTTAGCTTCTATATTTATAATTTATTTTTCGTTTCTGAATGTAAAATATACACATTACATACATAGTGAACTTACAGCGGCCATTAAACTATTTTGAATGATGTTCTAAGGGTAATGAATGCAAAATAAAAATCACTCAATTTTTATTACAGTATGAATGTAAAACATACCATGAGAGGATTTCAAAAAGCTTTTGACGGGCAAGCAGTCTGTGTTGCACCTTGGAGCAATGACAATTGTAAGTTGAAACCACACTAAATCAAAAAAGGTTTTTCCTATTTATTGTTATATATAAATCATTACTAAATCAATACGTGGTCTAATGTCTTGACTTATTTCTAGGGGTCTTGCTTAAAAACGAAATCCAAAGCGCCCAAAAAGTTCAAAGAATTTTCCCCAGTATGTCTTCTACAACTCACTAAAATTCGGTTCCTGCATCATTTTCTTCATGTACTGATCTTTCTATTCTAGTTTAACCACAAGATGTAATGAAATATGGAAATGTTAAGCGAATGTTATTTTTATATCTATGTCAAATAATTATATATAAATCTAAGCAACTGTCTTACATTTATTCGTTCAGAAATAAGCTTTTTTGTAAATTGGTTGAATAAATAATGAGTATGTAAATAACTGAGTTTAACAAGAGAAGGTCGGCAATGCCTCAGTAAACATTTTATTTCCTCATTTGTTGAATGGATGGACTGGACTGGTATGATACATATTAAATGTTGTATCCACACATTACTTAAATAAAATAGTTTATGAAACATCATGTTAGATCTATAAACAGTAACAATATCTTTCTAACAAAGAAGTGTCCACGCAACTAGTGTCTCTCTGAATCTTGTTCATTCTTAGTAAATCTGTGCTTATAGAGTAATTCCCACTCTGTTTGTCGAACACAACATTTCCTTCAAATAAAAATTGTCCAGGAGAAGTAATGAATGTAACAACGATATTATTCGTCTCTAAAGTGTCTCCCTTCATAACTGCTCCGGCCGAGACAGAAGCCAGACTCATTTTGGCACATTGAGAAGGAATAATTGCATTCAGGTAACTCACTGCAGTTTCAGCTGCCCCACGTAGGGATGTATCGTCGACACTCAATTTCTTAGGTAATAGACAGGCGCAAAAATTAATTGTTATCCCAGCTTCTTTGCAAGTTCTATTTTCAGGGACAAGTGAAAATAGAGATTGTCCATAAACTCGGGGCACCTTCACTCCTTCTGGAGATGTTCCATCAGGGAAGGGTGAAACATTGGTAAATGTTGTGAGTATTTCATTCATTGTGTGATAGAGATCGAAAGGGGATGTCAAGCGCCTGAAAAAAGTGGTTTTAATTTATATAATTCTTTAATGGTTTGATTTTCTATTATATAAGGATCCTTACTTTGAATTTTCTTTAAGAGAGTTCAACCACAAAGGATATTTAGTTTTCAATTTTTCAGGAAGGTAAATCCATAGCGTGGGCAGTTTGTCTTCATACCACCCAGCAAGCGTTTCTCGAATAGCTCCATATCTGTAGCCGTGATCACTAAGAAAGAACAGTACTGTATTGCTTAAATCTGCTTTCAGTAAAAAATCTTCAAATGTCTCATCTGCAAATCTAGCGCTGTTCATATATTGATGAGCTAAGTTGGTCATCCAAGTGTGAATAAACACTGGAGCTCCTATTGTGGACATTTGCAGGATGTTTCCTATGTAATTCAACATCGTCTCTTCAGCAGTCTTGCTACCGATACATTCGGCTGTGTAATAATCCTAATATGAAAGATAGAAACTGTCTCACATTATTTTACTTTTCAAATACTTATATAGTTTAGCAAATTGTTATGTAAAAGATGAGTTCACAAAAAATGGACCTACCGATCGTGCAGTTAGTTTGTGGACACCTAGCATAAACGGTCTAAAGTAATAATCTGTCGGTTTTTTAACAAATCCAGTTTTTAAGTAATTAAACCCAGTCAGTCCTGGAGCGTCTTCTATAGTTGCCGTTATGTAATTAGCGTCTGAGAATCTCTTCCAAATAAAAGGACAAGGATTTAGTTCCGTTTCTCTTGTGAAATGGCAAAGTTTACGAAGATTCTCATCGTTATATCCACTTAGAAATCCAATCGTATTTGGCCATGTGTTTTCACCTGCAAAGAAAAAGTGAAAAAATGATATGGCTGGTGATTTCTATTATATAATTTCAACAAAAGAATAACACAAGTCATATAATAAACTACAACAATAGTTTTGTATCCAGATAAGTGGGACTATTACACATAAGGGGACAAATAACGGAAATTAAAATCGAAATATCTTCCATAAAACATAATGTATATAAACCCAATTTTGGCTTGCCTACTTATGAAAATTATAGTTCCTCTTTACCGAAAAGAGTCAGTGAAAGTTAAAATTTTTGAAATTGTTCTTTACCAATTTTTGTATACCCCATTATTTCAATCGCTCCCAAGTTTTCCAAAGCTCGCTTAGTTTTGTTCATGTTTCGGTGAAAATGTAATCTAGAAATGGAGTCCACACCTAAGAGGATCACATTTGGTGGTTTCACTTTCACCTTGCTTCCGGTAATCGGTTTTTCCCAAATCCGGTTCTTTTGAAAAACGTTACTTATGGGTGTGAATGCGTGGAAAGCTCTATAAACAATCTCATACAGGGCAGGCCATGAGTTACATGTGCAAATGACTCGAATGAAATCAACACTAATGGGTGTGACTGATTTGGTCAATGGCTCACATGAATCCGAAAACCTAAACCACAAAATTTAACATGAAAAGAACCCAAATAACGTAACGTGAAATAATTTTACACGAAGTTATTAAATGTTCATTACTACCTTACGGTATTATCAGCTTCCATGTTGTAATTATCTAATGATTGCTCCACACGGTAGATTTTTTTGTAGCAGCATCGGACAGATTGAAAAGAATATCCAGACTCAGTAATTGCAGATTCATTAATAATGAGATCCTGTAAAATGTCAATACAAGTTTTGCCCAACTTTCTCTTTCTCAACTAATTTCTTCGGAAAGAGAAAGCTCATAATATTCGAAATGCAGTAGGTAATGTTTTTATACGTACATTTGCAACTGAGTGTGTCCAATGCTTATATTTCCCCGAACAGTCGGGTTTGGTTGGAACAGAAGTAATAAACGGCAAAAGAGACTCATCCCAAGCATGAATGTCAATAATTTGACAATTAGGTGTGTCCACTATGAAATTTTTAAAACTGGTACTTTCATTGTCTGCGTCCAGAAAGTCTGCAATAAAGTTTTTTTAGTGAATTATATTATTGCTACTACACATCGTGTTTTCTCTCCTTTTGTGTTGCTTATAAAATTATTAGTTATTATTTCTTTACAATTAAGTTGAGTTGGATTTTTGTAGCTCCTGGTAAGAAATACATAGAATTGAAAGCACGACAGTATTGATGATACACAAATTAGTCCACAAATACTGTTTCGGAATGTACAAAACTTTCTACAACAAAAAATACACATGAAATCATTGATCATACCAGTGACCAGTAATTATTTATTTAGAATTACTGATATTATACATAGAATGTAGGTAATGAAATATAAAAATATGGACAAACCTCATTCTACCTTCTAACTCAACTCGTTCGCTGTGGTGTGCACATTTCCTCAGTTGTCTTTATATTTATTATTTGTAAATTAGTATATTTTATATTTTACAATGCTTATGAATACACACCGCAAAGTGAAAGTCTTTCAGTCGTTCTCATGGAACAGAATTATAATGAAATTATGTTAGGATGGATAGGAGTTAGGAAACGTGACATGTAAGCCGTACTAAAGACACTCGAAAATCAACTGAAACCTTACTGAGCTTGAATCAACAGTATGTACCTGTAAAGACTACACATTTGCAGATTATACATGTCATGATTTCTATTTAAAGGTTTAAATGATTCATGTCTGCATGAAATGTCTGTGTGCATAATAAAAGGGCAATTCTATTAAAGAATGGTTGTGTGTGTGTGTGCGACTGTGCTTCATGTCGTTAGCTATATAGATAGAATGGGGATTTTGATTTGGCTTTGTTAATATTAATTTGTACTAAATGTAATGTAGTAAATGTAAGAACAACTGTGGCATGAGCTGAGCTGAACTAAACATTATGGAATTAAAATGTGCTTATGGCATAGATGTATTAATATGATTAGAGTCAGAATGACAGTCAAACACTGCGTAATGCGTGCAGTATAAAAACCTGGGTTTGCTCATATGTTGTACTCCAAGTTGTGTAAGTTGTTGCAACTAAATGTAAAATCATGTCTAGCATATTGGACGCATAGTTTGTGAGCGTTTAGATAGAGTTTGTATAGTGGGTATGTCACGTATTTACAAAAGCAAATAAGATAAAATAAAATAAATATAACAATGCATACACTTGGCTTATTTTAGGTAGTCTATACTCAGCAGCATATGTAATTGAATACTTGTTGAAGGGAAACAATGTCGGGAAACAATAATAAATGTCGGTCGGGAGTGATAAGATTAAGAGTAAGAGAAATACATGATATACTCAATTACTCATTATTCACTAATGACTACATAGTACATACCATATGTCATGTTAAAAGAAACACTTTTCAATGTTACTTGTGTGTGTGTGTGTACGTTTGCAGTATATACATATTATACCAAATATGACATTAAAGTTACCATTTCCATTTGTAACAATTGCATATCTTCGCCAGAGCCTGAACATGCGATGCGAGGAAGGATGATATTCATTCGCAGTAATAATAATAATAATAGTGCTAAACAATAAACTAGACAAATGAAAATTGAATAGCATATAAAGGAAATGAGCATACCAACCAAGTTAACCACACTGTATGTGTCTCTTTATGCTGAATAAATAATAGTTACAGTTCACGAGACTACATCTACAAATATTACTGTATATGTATGTCTCACAACCACTTTTTCTTTTGTTTGTTTAAAGTATCCTAACCACTCTTGTCGTTTGTTGTAGTCGTAGTTGTGGTAGTTCTATTGCCACCCTTGTTTCATTGTAAGTTTAACGTATACTGAATGTACCAAATCAGATGTAATAGAATAGAAATATGTAATATTATTAATTACACTACTCCAGGTTTTAAATTATTAACAAGAAAACTTGAATAAAGTTTTCGATATTGTACTAAGTAATTGTAATATCCATTTATTCATCGAAAAATTACTATAAAGGTTGATAAAGTAGATAGAACGATAGTAGTAATTAACAGTAACGAAAAAAGATAATGTCAATATATCGCTAATTACAATACCACAATATTTGTAGCAGTGGTATGTATTTGTATACTACATTTAATACGTATCGAAGTAGTTTAACTTTACATTATTTCATTCTGATATTAATTAATGCGATTCAAAATCGTGGTATTACCCAGATTAACAACCGCTATAACTACATTACTTCGCCTACAAACGTAGCACATGCGGAACTCTTTCCAAATAACTCAATAAAGTAACGGACATAGATATCACATAAGTCATTTGGTTCAAAACTAGAATTACCTCGCAAACGTAAATTTCTTTCTTCAAAGAACTTAAACACAGAATAGAATACGATTTTGTCATCTGCTTTCATAGCAGTTTCTAGGAACTTCCTCGCGGATATCTGATCCGAACGACCACAGCTTTGGACAAACCTTTTTGAAAAAGTATCACAATAAACATAAATTAGAAATATTTTTTTACTTATGTATACATATGAAATGTGTGAAAACACGTACCTTAGGGCAGGTATAACCTTATGCTTATTCAACAAAATTTCAACTATTAGGTCATTTGCTGTGGACAGTCTTTTGAGCATGTCAAGTGATAACTGATGAGCAGCTGGATAAACCCCTTCCAGAGACAACAGAAGACATGCCTGCAAGATTGTAAAGTAGTCTTCGTTATTGATGTTATGTAAAAATAATTTACTTTACGCCAAATCAGATTGCTTACGTCTTACTTACCAAAGGTTTAGAGTCTGTTACAACGTGATACTGGAGAAATTGGTGAAGCTGGTAAAAAGCTTTTTGGCGGACCATAGCGTTGATAATTAGCTCATATATATAATGTTGAACAGGAATTTGATATTGAGTAAGAGAACGAATATATTCTGTTATAACAAAAACGATATACTGGTCCTTGACTTCCTTACAGTTAACAAAATTCGAGAAAATATTTGTGTAAAGATCTTGTTGATCTATCAAAATGTTTGCCTTCGGAGACACTGTATCGGCTTTTCCGGATAAGGGAAGTGACATCTGAAAAACAAAATAATCATATATTTACATTGTTTAGCTTGCATTGAAACTGGGAGAAAAATTCTATTGTATTGCCAACCTGGCTTTGCATTTCGACATTAAGAAAGCTGCGGTAGTTGTCATTTAGAACGTCAAAAACGGACGAAACTACTGTTAAATCGGAATGCGGACAGAGTACTGATGTCTGAAGAAATTGTATTAAGAATTTTTTTCCGTTTGCTCTCTGTAGAAGAAATTCCACCAGGCGAACCTTGTCAGGCATTAAATTTTTGATAGGATCTAGTTTCAACTGAAGAAACCAAAGACAACCTAATTTTGCATCGATTATAACATTAGGTTGAAATACGACCCAGTTGGCGGAGTCTGAAAAATAAAATGTGATTAAATATAAAAATGAAATATTACAGTTGTTACATTCCTTTAACTGCGATGAGAAATACGAAATTCTAAAATTCAAAGACTGAGTTAACGCTATTGATGTATTTGCTCACTTACACAATTCACAGTTAATTTCTGCGTTTTCGCCGATCGTTGCAGACACCACCATTGGTAGCTTCAATTTAAAGGGTTTGATAGGCATCGCCACGACAGCACTTTGATGATATGTTGCATAACCATCGTATCCTCCATTCAGGCGTACATCAAACAGCATAGACGTCTATTCAAAGATCAATTTAGTATACTGAAACTTACAATTTCTCATATTTCGTCATTCTAATTAGCAATAGTTTTGTTTTTGTCACCGCACCTTTGAAGCTTGATGGTGAACTACTATCAGGTTATCAATAACACTTATAGCGAACCGACCACTGGTGTCCAACTTTAGTACATGACTCTTCGTCGTTTGACCCCTGATAAAACGGAAAATGAAATACTAATTTTATTCTTTGTATGTAAATCAATCGCTTGATTCATACCGCCTTTAAAAAATGCGTAATAATTATGAGTCGGTATTATGTATAGTGAAATAATCTTACTTTGTAAGAGGATAAACATCAATTTCAGCACCACTACAAGTTGAACTTTTAGGTTTATGTCTCAAAATCAGTACGGCGGTTTGTCCGTAAAGTGAAACAATGGATACATCTCTTTCAGAATGACTGAATCGAACCGAATTACTGGATTGGTCAACTGTTAAAAGTCAAAAGTGTGCAAAGTTGCTCTCATTTAATGCGTAGTGTAAGTGTAAGCTTATACAACGCATGTTCCATCTCAAGTGCGTTAATCAAGTGATTGCAAAAACTTACTGTCCAATTTTGGAAACTTGTATATATTTCCCGGTTTCAGTTGAAAGGGTTGAACGAGTCCTCCAGGAGATGAAATAACCAAAATATTGCTGTCTGGGGAGTGAAGAAACCAATCGACGTTTATTGAATGATTTTTTACATACTTGAGCATTCGTTTTTCTGGATACACCTGTGCCAAAAATCATTAGAACATTTTATTTTTCCGAATCCAAAAGTTTAGTTGATAATAAGCTAAGTGATAAAATGTAAAATGTACATAAATGTAAAATGTAATTTATTATCATACACATGTACACTGTACGCTGTACAGTACTTACCTGAAATAATTCAAGTCCCAGTTTAGTAATTAAAAGTATTTCATTGAAGCAGATCCATACGAATCCCAGAATAGCTGAGTTTTTATTCTTGCATGTTTGAGCATACTCTTGAAGATTTTCATTTCCATTAGAAAAGTTTATAAATTCCTAATCAATCAACAAAATTACAATTATGTAAATTATGTATTCGGCTGTTATAATCTTGATCCCCCTCCTCTTACCGGAAGAATTCCCTACAGTAGTTAAGCAAAAGGAAATATTTTAACAGAGTTCCTCTTCCTTTCTGTCATCTGTAGAGTATTCACCGACGGGTCAGACAAACAGACCCCTTTCAGAAAGTCAAGATCTGATGGGAAATACCCCTTGGTTGCCACATGTTATGTTATGAAAGTCTTACTCTATTTAAATAACATAAAATAAAATTATTACTGTTACCACAGAATGTGTTGATCTTTGAACTGCCAAAATTTTTTGATCCGGAGAAAACTTGATGGACAAAATTGCGCCTTTATCTTCCATACGAAAAGTACAATTTAAATTTTCTTTCGGACCCTTAACAACAACCCCCGTAGCACCCCCAGATCTGACTGCGAAGACCTGCAATAAAACATCATTAATGATCAAAATCTTGCAAATTTCGTCAATAATGTAATATACATATGATTTGTAAGTATGACATTAAAAAATCTCAATGCATCAACAGATAAGTTTCCAGATTCTTCATAATCCAAAATCCAATCTAAGTTACTGAATAAATACCTGTTGGTTCGAATCATCGTAGAATACATTGGTGACTTTTGAGACTGGTTCAAAACGAATTGGATTATCACAAAGATTTAAATAAATGCTGTCATCTTCGCAGAATTCTTCTGGATTCATCTTACTGTTGACTTTGGTTTAATAAAGTTGTCCGCTGTTGTCCCCCGTCCTTATTTATTTGTGTCACCATCAATTGTCAATCCAGTGACTCCTGCTGATCCAATCAAATCTTCGTTTCGTAATTTTGTGTAGGCGATTTATTTTTGTTGACAAATAAATATACGATTTAAAATTCCCGAACTTCAAATGTTATGTCCACCGCCCAGAAATGCGGTTAAAATTCAAAAAGTCTTGGCTGTGCTGTGCATGAAGAAGAATAATGTAAAAAGCACATGAGTCTGGTGAGTCTGGTCACTGTACTGGTGTTATATGTTGACTTGGGTTTGTTTTTATCAAACTGCATTTCGTATTGTTGTTGTTTTTTCACGTTTTAATCATCATTTGGAACCAATAAATCAGTATTGAGGACCGAAAAAAGTCAAGATGGAAAGTGAGTCGGAAACCGAAATATTGGTGGGCACATACGAAGAGTTTGTATTAGGGTATAAACTGAGCTGTGAAAGTTCAACTGAGGGAAAGGTATAATTGGTATAACACATCATAATTTAATAATATCATGTTTAATAAGGTTTAACTTGGCTTCTGGAAACCGATAATCAAATTATAAAATTATTTTCCAGAAGTACTCCTTGAAGCAAAGTTTTACGAATCACACACACAGTGGAAGTTTACGTTCAATAGCTACAGCTGGAAAATTCTTGGCGTCTGGCAGTACAGATGAAGTAATTCGTCTTGTCAATTTGTCCACAAGAACTGAACACGGATTTTTACAGCAACAGAGTGGTAAATGTTTATATATTTGTCTGTTGATTTCAAGCTGTGTCTAAAAAAGGTATCAGTCTTAAATGAGTAAATGATATTACAGGTACGATAACGTGTCTAACAAACTTCGACTCACAATTTCTCTTCAGTGGAAGTGAAGATGGCTCAATATGCATTTGGAAATGTGGAAGCTGGTTGTGTGAGAAAACATTAAAGGCTCACCAGGGGGGAGTTTTAGCAGTGGACGTTCATCCTAGTGGCAAGCTTGCATTGTCAATCGGCAAAGACCGATCATTAAAAACATGGAATCTAATTAAAGGCCGAACAGGGTTCATTACTAATCTCAAAGGTGTGGCAGATGCCGTGCGATGGTCACCGAAAGGAACTGTTTATGCTGTAGGAATAGCCAATAGAGTCGATGTTTATTGCATTCAAACTGCCAAAATAGTATACACTGTTCCCTTTGGGAAACGAGCGTCTTGTTTAGTATTTCCTAATGTAAGTAAACACCTTTATAAGTACAACTGCAAAAATATCTAGAGTATTACCCTTTTATGAATATTATAGTTCGAAGAAAAGCAGAAATAAGCTATGAAATGAAATTAATGAAAGGGTGTTTTTTACTCAATCACAGGAAAACGTCATAATGGTTGCAGGGGATAAAGAAGTTGTTGAAGTTCACGCCATAAAACGTGGAGCTAAAGTTTCTTCATTTGAGGCTCATAAAAGTCGTGTTAAAGACATGAAATTTGTACCAGAGTTGGACGTATTAGTTACTGCATCTAATGATGGATTTATTAAAATGTGGAGTTTTGGCCAGGTAAGTCATACTTGTTATTTACATGCATTAAATTCATTTGGTAACATGCGTTCTTATGTGTATATCTTTTTATCAACATGATTTATGTTTAGGACAAGTCGTATTCTAAGCCACCAGTAGTTATGGCTCATGTAGACACAACTTGTCGTATAACTTGTTTGACCGTACACCACAAAATAAAACCTGCAGAAGCTCAAGGTACCGCCGCTGATCAAAGCCAGTCAGTAGAGTCAGATGAAAACGTAGATTCGGATGAAGTCGATGAAGATGACGATAGCAGTGAGGAAACAGACGAAGAAGATGAAGAATTACCTATGCTAAAATCAAAAGTCGCAAAGAAAACAAAATCAACTCGAAAAGATGACGAAGACGAACCGAAATCGAAAATGCAAAGAAAATAAGCTATACGTACGCTATTTTTTGTATCGTGTCGAAGTTATTTACTTTAGTACAACTGGGACTCGAACAATTTTGTTATTTAGTTCTGCATTCACCTTTGAACGTCGAATTTTTTGCATAATAAATCATGGTTTTTATAAAAAATAATCAACAATAAAGATAATAGTCCAATTTAAATTTATTTTACCATTACATTTACTTTACATGCAGTCAAAAATTGTAAAACTGACAAAACCTCAAAACTCATGTCATTCGTTTGTACAATCGCTTGTGTAGCTCAAACCCACATCGACATCGTTATATACAAAATATTTTCGAGGAAAATATTTCCAAGTTTATGTGATACATAAATACAATTTGTACAAAACTTAGAGTTGATTTTTGTTTCTACTAGTTCCCTCCGAATTTTCCCTTCATCGAGTAGCTCATGTTGGTTAGATGGTACAATTCAGAGGCATTAATTGTAGCTTCAGTGTGAGCATTTTGAATATTATGCGAGTATTTGTCAATGTGGCCTTTTGTATTACTGACAGTTGACATAGACGAGACTGTATGCTTCGCTCGTTGTGGAACTTTAGGTTTACGAGACTCTTTATTGGCTTGCACGGTATTATTTTGGTGCTGTACACCTGACGGGTTTGTAATTAACGGGTTTACTTTTATAATTGAATCGGGGAAATAGGCAGATCTATTGTTGGTATCTCTTCTGTTTGCCTCTTCTATTTCCGCATTTCTTTGAGTCCATGTAGACTGAAAGGACTTTGGATGGGCATTTTTAGTTGAACCTTGTTTGTTTTTTTGCATAGCTCGATTTCGGTCATAAGGTTTAGATGGAACATGATTCGCATGACTGTTGTAGATCCTGGATTCATTTTCTGTAATTTATAAACGAGAAGTTGTAAACACGTTATGATATTTGTGTCATTACGGTATTTATACTGTTATATACTTTAGGTTTTGAAAGGAATCCCGAAAAATTACTTTGCTGTTGTTGTCCTGATGAGAAATACCCGGCTACTCTTGGATTATTAGTATAATTCATTGCATTACCAGGACCGACAGCAACTCCTCTACTAGATGAATCAATAATTCCAATTTTGGTGTTGATTTTCTGTTGCATATCCCCCATCCTTGACATCAGAGTTTGTTTCGGTACCATGATGCTATCAATCCGATTTCCTAAATTCGTTTTCGGACCCGTTCCTCCTTTAACGTTTGTACTCGAATTCTGCTTTCCCTTCTCGACTTTTGTTTTCATGGTTGAAAAATTGTAGTTTTTGTTGGCTACATAATTGTGTCGATTGTTCTGCTGTTGATAGTTGTCATATGTCGGGGGAGATAACTTTAGAGCGTTATCAAAATTCGGTGGTGTCTTTTTCCTGTTGTTATCATAATCGGTGGGAGGTGGAGGAGCCATTTTCATGTTATTTAAATATGGAAGTCCATCCAAAATAGAATGTCCTGATGGAGTAATTTTAACTTTGTTAATGTTGTTGCTCGTTACTAAAGCTCCGTCTCCTGAGTTTTGCCAATTGAGGGAATACTGCAATTTGGACGCATCTCCAAAATATGGAGCAGTCGGTGGACGATTAAACGACTTTTCGGCTTGTCCCCAAGAGGAAAGTTTTGATTCTCTTTGTTTTCCGTTATAATGTTGTGGTAAGTCTTTTTCCTCAACATCTTGGATTGTATCTAAAGCAAACTTAGATATATTGTGACCTTTGTCACCTCGATACTGCCTAACAACATCCCGAAAGTTTGAAGGGGTGGGATAGTGTAACGAATTCTCGTCTCCAGAAGGCTCATTTGTCCAAAGATTTGAAAATGAAGTTAGAGAGTGAGTTTTTCCGGCTGATTTTCCAGCAGGAATTATAAATGTATCTTCCATGGTGTCGTCATGATATTTTTGATTCGAACTCCCCCATTCATTCAGTGGTAGTTTGTTTTGGTCTGTAGTTGGTAGTGTAAAAATTGTCCTCTTCTTTTTAACGACTTTTTTTTCACTTCCAGCAGATTCTTTCTCTGAGAGAGTCTGAGAGTTGTTAGAATCAGTATTAGTATTGGTTCTTGTTGATGAAGATGATTTGGAGGATGCTATTGATGCTGTCCTTGAATTCATGGGTGTAGCCTTTGGTGTGGAATCAGAATCTTCAAACAAGGTAGCTGTTTCTTCGTTTGATTTAATTTGTTCATAAATTACAGAACGGTATTCTGAAAGTGAGAGTTGGATATCATCACTTAATGGTGGAAGGACAGGATGGTCTGTAGTTATTTCTTCGCCTTCATTGCGATACCTAGTAAACAGATTACAAATGATAAATTGTAAGTGGGAGTATTCCGGAAATAAATTGTCTCATGAATCACTATTTTGAGTCTTAGCGAAATGCAGTAGAAATATTTTACCATGAAAACATTATATTATGTAAAAACAGAAAGTATAAAATACAATAAAAAATACAAAAATATATGGAATACACTAATCTAAAGCAGAAGAACGTGGTATCAGTTTGTGATTAATCAGAAGTAGGTACATTACATTGCAAGGAAAGGCTGTGCGAGAGCTTCATGTATTGTAAGTCTCTTGTTAGGGTTGAAAACAAGAAGCTTTTCCATAAACTGAACCGTGTCATATCCCCGGGCAGTCAAAATTTCATCTAAGGAATTGTCTCGAAACTCCATGGATTTTTCTATTACAGATGCATTTATTGATTCTGCTGTGCTGCCTCTGCATAGTTCTTCGATTTCTGCGGAAGATTTAACCAGTTTTCTAAATTAAATTTTTTTCATTGACAATGCTCAAAATAATGAGGTGCATTTCATGTACACATACTCGCTTACACCTAAAAGCCTAATACTTCACGAAAAAAGATAGTTACTTATTCAGCTTACCTATTAATAGGTATTTAATAATGAGCAGGGCATGAATAATGGAATGATTTTTACGTAGAAAATACCATACATTACTTATTAGCACTTGACTAAAATATCTACGAGTCTATTATTGTAATTTTTCAAAAAAAGTACAACACCTTGATGAGTAGGTTCCTCAATGGTGCTCATAATCGCCTTCAGCATTTCGATTGTTGTTGCACCAGAAAATAATGGCCTGAGCAATATCATTTCAGCTGCAAATTCATTAATATCATTTGATTATACAGTAGGTATTACTAAAATACTATAGTTAAGCAATATTATTTTACTATAACCTATACTATGTATATTTTTGATATTTGAATCCGACATACCAAGAATGCACCCAACTGACCACATGTCTACACCCTTTGTGTACCTAAAAATACATTTTGAAGAGCATTCATTCTCCCATTTGCATTGTAAATAAATAAAAATGAGACTTTGTCCTTTACCTTTTACAAGACAGCAGTATTTCTGGTGGCCTGTACCAACGTGTAGCAATATAATCTGTCATGATATTTTCCACTTTCTCATCCCTTATGTGATCTGTGTTTCTTATGGAGCGAGCCAATCCAAAGTCCCCCAGTTTAACATTGAGAGCCTCGTCGAGTAAAATGTTTGCTGGCTAAAATGCACACATTAAATAATTTTAAGCCTGTTTACTATAGGTATACTCATATTAATTAAAGCTACATCTCCATCACATAAAAACATGCATGCGAATAACAGAAAGAAACTATTACACATTAGCACAATGCCCCTTTAAACATACAAAGAAATGACAACTTGACAACCCACCTTTAGATCTCTATGGATCACATCAGCTGAATGAAGAAACAGAATTGCCTTTAAGAACTGGTATGTGACAAAACGAATAGTATCGTCCGTCAGTTGTTCGGAAGAATATTTGATTACTTTATGTAAATCATTTTCTGAAAAAACACGGTAGAGTCAACAAAAGCTGTTAAGTACATCAAGAGGAACTCAAATAGATTTAGGTACCTTATCTACTTTGTAAACGTATAATAAATATTCTACTTATAATGTTACCACAAGACAAT
>JABASD010004225.1:0-16312 GCA_019776165.1 Pogonognathellus flavescens
AAATTAAGGATTTTGGAAACAATTAAAAAAAGTGACCCAGAAACTCACTTTTGTTTCTTCCACCCAGTAACTCTTTTGCGGAAGAGAAGTTTACGTATTTGTAGCTTACGAACTGGAGAAGATTATTGAAAACATTGCAGCTTTTCATTCGCGAACGATTCATTGAGTAATTGATTTTGGTAGGTGTCTATTTAGTCTGGAATCATGCTTTGTAAGTACGATATTACGTTATTAAACTTTTCAACGAAAGCTTTTCTTTGTTCATAGTCTCCGGATTTTTTAATTTCTTCTACCATACGTGGAATCAGATTTTCAAGCTCTAATGGTTCTCCGGCTGGAATCAACGGATCCCCTTGCTTCAGGTAATTAACTTCTCTTACCTCCAGGGGGTCTTTACCAAGTTGTTTAGCAACATGTTCCATTATTGTCTCTATCAATAAAGTTCCCTGAGGGCTTCCTGTAACCACCAACATATTATATTTTGAAGAATTCTAAGTATGTTGAGTTATAGAAAATTAATTTTAATACTTTTAATACAATATTAAACTCACAAATTAAAGGTTCAGAATAATCAATTGTGAATTTCATATACATTTTTGTGCTTTTCGGAAAAAAATTCAATAATTTAAAAAAATGTTATAAATACTTGTAGAAATTCTTTTAAAAAGAAAAGAGCCATAGTTTTGCTTTTATATTTTGATCCACACACAAACTCATTTTAATTTAAATGAATTTTAAAATAATTATTCTGTAAAACAATGAATGCACCTGGAGCTCTGACTGCGGTATGGGAAGTAGTGTTTGTGGGAATGGAGTATGGTTTAACTTCCCATCCGACTGCTGCATATGGTCCTTGTAAATGAAGAGAAGCATGCATAGGGATCGGGTCATTCAGTGCGAAACCAACATCACCAAAAATGTCAGCATCCAATTTACATATTTTCCCAGTATCATCGTATCCTACCTGTTTGTTGATGATTCAGGAAAAGAAGATATCATTAGAATAGAAAATATATATCTGAATAAAAAAATATCATTTTATTTTTACTTCGTATTTCATTAAATAGATTGGCCGTTTTCCAATCATGTCCATATTTTCTTCCAGGCTCAACACAATTCTGACAGGTTTGTTTATAGTGTACGCAGCAACAGCACACGCACCTGCTATTAAACTTGGCTTAAACCCTTTTCCTCCAAAGCCGCCACCAATGCGTCGAACTGACATGTTTAACCTGAAATGACACCATGCATTTTCATCATGAGGTTTAGATACGCATTTTAAATTGTTCTCGACTCTTGAGCACTTTTTGTGTGTAATGAATATTACATAACTTACTGATTATGAGACATTTTTAGAGCGTTGGCTACAACAGTCTGCACATGATCAATCCATTGAGTCGCTGAATAGATGTCCATTCCATCTTCCTTTGGAACACAAATCGCTGATTGAGTCTCCATATAGAAATGATATTGACTACCAATCCTAAATTCTCCTTTTAAAATGTGTTTTGGGGTTTCTTGTGTTTGATCTTTACTTTGAAAAACAGCAATCCTACATTTATCTATCGTTGACTCTTGTACCACTTTTTTAATTCCTTCCGCAATATCAATGGTTGGTTTCTGAATATTTTTATAATTTACAACCACTTTCTTGGCAGCTGCGGCAGCAATTTCTCTATTTTCTGCCACAATTAATCCAACAGACTGGCCGTAGTAGGAAATCTTGTTCGCAAAAATCTAGAAGAAAGGCATAAATTAAAAAAAAAATCTTAAATTACTTAATATAACATTTTAGTTTGTATTTAATACTTTGTAAAATGAAATAGTAAGCACTACACAATATTTCAAATTGTTTCAATTAATATGCATTAAAAAAATAATTGGGTTGTTCATAAAAATTAAAATACAACGATAATTAATTCAATAGTTTGGAGTTTTTAAAATATTTACCGGATCATCCTGAACCATAGGCCAAAATCCATGTTCCATTGTGTACGTATTAGTGCCAGGAATGTCCTCTGCTCCTATGAATCTCACAACTCCTGGCATTTTCTAAAAACAAATAACATTAAGTCTGGCTTTGAAAGTTATGATTTTAAATAATTTTACGTATTAACATACCAGAGCTTCGGAAGCATCGATGTTGTCAACTTCTGCATTGGCAACTGTGCTCAAAACAAAGACTCCAAATAATTCATCAGGACGAGGAGGAATATCACCAATATATTCAGCCTCTCCAGAAACTTGGAGAATTCCTTCAATTTTTGGCACTTCCTTATAAAGAGTTGAGGACGAATCTTCGATTATATCGAACTTTTGTTGTCCACGGCTCATTAACTTCTCAAGGTCACTTTTACCCGAAGTGAGTTTAGATTTGGTCTTCTCACTCACAATTCCAAGAACAGTCTATTAATCAAAACGGTCAATCAAATGTGAGTTGTGGTAATAAAATCACAATAAATCTGGACAGATAAGTTATAGTTATAATGTATGTTGAATAAAATAATCAATGGCAAATTTTAGAATTTACTGAATTAAGTTGAATAGTAAGTAGCTGAATCAATTCTTACACTATTATTTATTTGAAAATTTTGTAGCATTATGATTTTTAAAAGAGTTATACCTTGTACAGTAAGGATTTGGTTAACTGCTTCCTGTATTCGACAGTTGCCTCAGCAGGTCTTACATCGGGTTTCACTTCTTTGTCCAAAGTCTCCATTGCACCTTGCAAAGTGGACTCGTCTCCTAATGATTTCCCGAGCAAGAATAATTCTGTAGCAGCTGCATGATTCTAAATTCACACATAGATACACCATGAACATTTCACAGACTTTTAGAAAATATATCATAATGAAATAATGAAATGAACTTACAAACTCTGCACTAATTCCTCCGTAAACAATTCTCGGTTTTTCCAACACTTTGTAATTTTGCTTCGAATCCAATTTAAACAGAAATCCTGCATTCACATAAGCATGAGAATTCTGGTATCGGCGAGTGATCTATATCGTTCACAACCACATTTACTAATAAAGTATCACTAAAAATTTTTGCACCTGGGCTTCAGTGATTTTGTTTAAAAAATTAAATTTACACAACTTTCTTTTGTAAAATTGACCCTATTTATATTAAGTCAACTAATCGTAAGTTAATGACTACTATTTTTAATATTTTGCCAACTCAGTTGTTTTTAATAATAATATTTTTGTTTTCAAGTTACTTATTCACCTTATAGCTCCTGAAAATATATCCGCCTTTTTTCTGTGGCAAATGAACAGATACAATCAATTTGCCAGTCATATCCAAGTTCAGAAATTCCATCAATGTGTACGATTTCAGAGTTCCATTTTGTAAAGCTGTCAACCGGTTTTCATTAACAACGTTTTTGTAAGCACAGTAAAATAATTTCATTGCCAAAAATTGAATGAATTTACAATATTCATAGATGTACTAATGATATGTATTATTAAAATTATTACCAATATTAAGTGTCGCTTCCACCGTTTCCAAAATGACAAAAATGTCAGATTGGAATTCTTTGTGTGAATGTTTCAACATCAGGTTTCCAGCAAGGGTTCCAGCCTAGTGTAAAAATAAACATCAGAACTGAATATTCCTCACTTCCGCAATATTAATGTTGATTTCTGAAAAACATTCATACATTCCTAACAGGAACATTAGCGACTCTTTCCATATGTTTTCCAAGATCGGCGGTGTATTCATAACCATCCAAAGAAGCCGCCCTTTTCAACAAAGAAATTGCAAAAGTCAAACTAACTCCCCCACCGAGGGTAACTCCTGTAGCTTCCAATGTGGATTTTTTCAATTCCGGGATATCGTTAATATCCAAAAATGCCTCATACGGACCGTCATTCTTAAAAACGCCTAAATCAGCAAAACATATTGTGCTTATTATTATTCTGTGTTATGTGATAATTATTATTACAGCAATTTTGTATTTTATGACGTAAATATTTTTATTCTACACTTATGTTTTAGAAAATAATTGTTATTAAAATATCAGTCATTCCGTCACAACGCTCTTCTATTTTAGAATTCAGTTGTACAAGGCAGACGAGAAATACCTAACGTGAATTTTCCATTGTTCTCTGGAAATGTATGATTTAATAATTTACCAGAGCCTGTATTTCCAGCTACCAATCGACATTTCTGCCCTGCTTTGTTTAATTTGTCCAGACTTTCCACAACGGACTTGACATTTTTCATTTGAATCCATTGCTGCCCGGAAGAAAGATTCAGAGTGGTGTTGACAGAAGTTTTTTCGATTTCCAATGGTTTACTATTAGCACTAGCAAGGTTGCATCCTCTATTGCCTCCACACGCATTTTTTTTTGGACATTTGCCACAATCCTGAATTATAAAAATAGTTGAAATATTCATAAGAAATGCTGTATTATAAAACAACATCTAATGCTTAAAATATTAATTCTTAAGTGTAACGCAATATGCCTCTTTTCCTTGGCATGCATTACTAGTTCCAAAGTAAGGTATACATCTTCTCTATACTCACTTCAATATCACCACTGCATTGTTCGCGAAGTTGTTCAGAAGCATCAACAGCCATTGATTTAAAAGCATCAAGAATTGGACGGTAACCCGTGCAGCGACAAATATTGCCATCAAAGTTGTCCTCCACATCTTGCATTGTAACTTCCCCATGTTTTGATTCCAGCAAACTACAAGGTTATTTAACACATTATGCTTAACTTGTATAAGTAAAACAAACAATTTTATTTAACAAAAACATTAAATTGCACTCTCATTATATCATTAATATCATCTTGTTTAATATCGTTGTTTATCTTAGACTTTTTATTAGTTAAAAGTAATCAAGCAAAACACTTGATAGAAACATGGCAGTAGCCATGCTACTTACTACATCTACAACGTGTCACATATCTAACATTTACATAACAGAAAAAATAATAATGCTGCAATTATTATAAACATGGACATAATAATTCTTGATAATTTGGTATGATGTACAAGGGCGTATCTACGTATGTACTCACCGGGCTTATAAGCCCCCAACATTTTGGAAAAAAGATTAGTTGACAAAAAATTCTATTTCCTCCCGAAACCTTTCCAGCCCCCCATTTCAGAATCCTAGATACTCCCTTGATACTGAACACAATAATAATCTTTCTCATGCTTCTATAAATTAAGTACGTGGTAATGAGTTTGCATATAATTTTTTACATAACTATTTAGCATATACCTATAATGTAGTATACCTGTATTGTATGTATTATATAATTGAAGTAATTGAATTACATATAAACAAAAATTGAATCGAAGACCGTGAAGTATGTAGAATGAAAAAGTATTGTGTTCACCTGTACATGCTCATGACCATTCCAGGTGAGCAATATCCACATTGAGTTCCATTTAACTTGGCAAGTCTCTTCTGAATTGTGTGATAACCTTGCTTTTTGCTCCCAACATTTTCCACGGTTGAAATGTCCCAACCATCGCAACTGTATATTGGTGTCAGACACTAAAGGTTGTAAAAATATAATATAAGGCTCTACACATGTAAAAATTAAGCCATCAAAAATTATAATCTATAATGTAAACTATTTATAGCATTCTATTTTAGGTTTTGTGGCTTTCATAATTATTTCGTGTAATTCTCATTTGAAGGACTTCTTTTTAGGACAAATTACTGAATTGATCGCCTTGATAACTTCTTCTCCAGTTGCAGGATCTTTGGTACGGACTGTTACGACACAAGCTCCACAGCCTCCTTCCCGGCACATAAATTTTGTTCCCTTGAGTCCCGCATTGTCCCGAATGTAATCAACCAATCGAGAATCTCCGGAATGTTTTTCTTTTAGTGAATTTACTGTAAATGAAATGAAAAATTGCTCTTACTAATATTTATAAATTATAAAAAAGCTAAAAATTCTTAGGTATGCGTACGCCCACGTATTTTATGTATTTGGCCATACTCATATGATTCAAGTGAAGAGGCTTTTTTTAGATTTGGATTGAAGGTAATTAATAAATTATTTTATGTGGTTCTCAATTACCTTCATACAGTTTTCCGTTGATAGCAAAATTAATACCCTCCCTGTTCACAAAGGAAAAAAATAATTACTGGTACTTTGTCGCATCATTTATAGAGTAAGAAAAAACTTTAAAGATTTGATATGTTCTTACGTGATACCACGATACAGTATACATGTAAGAATATATTATATCGTGGTGATACTTACTGACGTTACTCATGATATGTTATGCATTGTACTGTATTGACATTTCATTAATTTAAAAATGCTTTACTACAGCTTCACTTCAAGCTACAATCTCTATTTTAAGGAAGGATTTTTTGACAAGGGAAACTATTTCTACTTACATATGTGTATCTAATAATAAGTCGAAATCGTTTCTCACACTCACATAGATGTACAATCGTGTGGTTGTCAATCAGATTATTATTAGTAGAAAATAATTATGTAAATGAATACAAAAAAAACGAAAGCAAAGGCAAAATACTAAAATAGTGTATCAATATCACTTCACATGTCACATATCTGGACCTTACCTATTATACAGTTGAAAGTGACAGAATTTAAAGTGACAATGTAGTGATGAATCTTGTAGTGTGTATAGTGACAAATGCAAAGGCTAAATTAGCCTTGTGCTAACTGCTAAAAATGACTGTTCTGTATTCTGTACTGTGTATTGCAACAAATAAATAAAATAAATGGTAATACATAATTGACAATAAAATATCAAGCATTCAATAGACATTTAATTTTAACTAATATAAAAATTTCTTACCCCTTTCCCATTTTATCAGAGCAGTCTCAACACAGCACACTCTGCAGACAGGAAAAAGTGTTTTCGTCGTTTAAATAACTAGAATGGAAATCATAAAGTGAATACTTGAGTTGAACAAATAATTAGCTGCTAGACTGATATAAAAGTTTAGTCCACCAGTACTCATACATGAATCTGAACTGAGCTCTGTTGGAGAGAGATAATTGACTATGCACATGCAGTTGATTTTTACCTAAATTGTGTCCACCCTCTCTGTGTCGAATGTTATAGACCTACAAGTCTACATCTCGTACATATACTCTACTTCTCGAAGTCAAATTGCATCCAGCTATTAATACCATGATAATTAATTGAGCTGGCGATGAATGTGTGAAGGACAAATAAATGTTATTGTTATCATTTGGTGTTTTCTACTGCACATACATGTTGGCACATAAACAGGTAATCATAATAAGTAAACCATATATTGAGATGAGAATTGCGATCATTTTAGATACATAGCTTATTGACACAGATAAGGAAACTTCCTACCTACATAATTTAATAAAAATGTTCCTCCCCATACAGCAGGTACGGTAGTTAGTTTTCTTATCTTTGAGTTGTTACTGTTTTACTATCAGAGTGAACCAGACCACCGCACCTTACCTATATCTACTTATGTTATTGCATGATATGTATCAAACACGTACCGAGGAGAGGACTGAAGGGTTACATGAAAGTGCCAAAAATGTAAATCTTTCACTATAATAACTTCGTCAATAGTTTTTGCTTATTTTAGTAAAAATGCCAAACATAATAAAAACATAGCTTAAAATTTACCTTGTACACCCCTCTTCCAGTTGCCGATGATTTGTTATTATATAGCAATATATATCATTACGTATGTAAAAATATATTACAATTTTTAATTGAAAGCTAATTAACAAAATTTATTTGTTAATTTATTTTTTCTATTTAATATTTAGTTGATCAAGTAATGCAGCATAGAATTTTGATTAAATTATTGTGGAGGGCATGTCTATAGGATTCACAACTGAGAGGGGCTCAATGTCAGAGGTAAAAACAATTTTTTAGCCTGGTGAGTCTAATACGTGCATAGACATGCCCTTGTTTATGTTACAGTATCTAACTTATTATTTATTCTGCACATACTAATTGCAATTTAACGATGGTTAATGATTCCTCTCAGAACGAATGATTCCAAGTTGAACTGCTGAGCAATGAACTAGATAATTTCTGTTCTTAATTTTATAGTTTGGGTTGGGTTCTTTATTTTAGTATGTATTGTATAGCCAAAGGTCAATTACAATCGATTACACACATTTGTGGAAATGGTTGGTATCCTGCGTTCAAAATACTAAAATCCAAATCAATTCATTTTCATTAAACTAAGCTGTATATAGGAACCTACACTTATGTAATACTGACGATGAGTTGTACATGGCTGCCAGTACCATACTTGCTTATGTGTCAGTGATTGTTTTTGCGTTAATAAAATAGTTTTTTCCCCTAATAAATGTTTTCATAAGAGCAAAAATTATAAGCGATCAGAAGGAATCTTCATGATCACCAGAATTGCCACCACATACAGGGAATTATCATACTCGTAAAAATTGCAATAATGTGCAGATTCTCAAATCGGATTTGTTTATTTTGTCCTCTAAACAGTGCACAGCGCAGAATTATTAATTTAATCAGATTTTGGTTGTTATTTTTAGTTATTTTATTATCTATTTTAAATCATTGAATAACATTTTAAATTCAATTTATTTACATAATGTGCTTAATTGTAAATTTACGATAATCGAGTGACGATAATCTTAAAGTTGACAGTTTTAACCAACACAGACCTTCTTAAAAATGAACGACATAATTCTTTTTAATATCCGTAATGGTTGTCTGAAGTCAGCGACAAACGAACAACGTCTTCAGGAGTTACAGGTCCATCTAAAAATACAGACTTCCATATGCATAACTTATTCAACATTTATATTTTGTTTGTACAGCTGGAATCTACTATATATTTTCAATGGCATATCTAGGGGGTCATTCGGGGGTGTACCTTCCCCCGAATTTTCTGAACTTCAAATAGATATTTTCGGAATTTTCATAGAAACACACCAAAAGTATAAAAGTTGGCTTCAACATAACAAAAAGTAGTTCATGTGTTTCTGGTATATTATGTTTATGGTATTTTGCTCTAATTTTTCGCGTTACGCGAGGATATGAGCATTTATAAGCTTAAAATGGCAGTGTGACTCCCCCAAATGGCAGTGATAGTTACGAGCTTGTATATTTTGTAATAATGATTAAAAACTTTAAATTAACAAGCGTTAGGATAAAATGCAAAACATTTACCAATACTAAACCATTCATCATGTCCCACGTCTTTTCTGGCAGAGGCTATGGCATTTTTCAACGCGAATACAACTGCACAACTTCCACAAAGTACTGGTTCGCCAGTTGCTATAATATAAATTTAAATTAATAGAAGAACTAAGAACTGCTTCATCTGTTTATCTACAAGAAAATAGGATGAAGGTGTCAGTACCTTTGGAGCTTAATACTCCATTAGGATTCGGTGCATTGCTCAGAAGAGTAACTCGGTAATCTTCTGGAATGTCCTTCGTTTCTGGTGGTTTATATTCCTGAAACAAGAACGGATAGTTATATGTAAAATTATATACTTTAGTTCTTAATTTTTGCTATGTGTAACAATGTAACAGTATAATTTAAGGTGGATGCTATATTGTTGTTATGAGTTTACCCATGTGTTATTAGTTAAAAGTTTTCCAGTAATTGGATCCACCATTAACTTTTCTGTTGTGTATAATCCTTGTCCAAAAATATGACCCCCTTCGATTTGACCAATGTCCACTCCAGGACTCAAACTTTTTCCAGCATCTTCCAGTAAGTCTGTTCGCACAACCTGTCCAATCAAAAATATACCCAGTAAGAAAACTACTTTTACCTATCTATGTAATTTTTCTGTTTCTATGTACTTGAATTTACATCAAGTACTAATATTTTAAACAAGCGATTACAATTTTTTACTATGTATTATTACTTATTACAGAAAAAAACTGATTTAAAAAAGCATTAACACTAACAATATACTAATAAAAATTAGTTTTAAAGGATGAAAATTAAATTTCAGAATAGAGCGTTAAGTAAAATATTCATAGTACATTTAAGGAAAATAGAAAAACATGAATACTATTGTCGAATTGTAAAGTACCTTATATTCTCCTGTTAGGATGTCAACTTCCACTTCAGTAAGATTTACCAGCCAAACGTTGTAAGGTTTCAGTTCATCTTCTGAAGAATGCCTTTGAAAATTTTGGCACACAACAAGAGACAGGTTACATTTTTGTGTATTTAGAGATTACTTAGCTTTAGAATTACAAACTTGAACCATAGAAATGAAAGAAATTCATTTACACGTATGAAGCATTCAGGTTGACATTTCTCTTGTAGCATTCGTCCACAAGATTTTCCCATGTCAGATTACTGGCATCAAGCTTCTCTTTCACAGGCTTCATTCTTTCCACAAGAATTAAAGCTGCTCTTCTAGCAACCTATGTTGCCCACAAACAAGGATTAAGGAATTTTTACAAAAGTTATCATTGTTTGATAATTTGATTATTACATAATTAATTTAACAGATAGATATGACACAAGTAAGTATATAGTTACATACATCACCACAAAGTTCACTGGCAATAGAGCCTCCACTAGGTGCTCCGTTTGCAGCAACAAAATTATTTGACGGCTTTATTTGAATTTTGTCCAGAGGAACATTCAAGTAATGAGAAACGATTTGGGCAACCTGTAAAATTAAAATTGAACAATTTATAGCCGTAATAATTGTATGAGCAATACTTGTATGAACAATAATATTAACTCGACTAGATAATCATTTTTATTTAAACATTTATGAGTTATAAAATAAGCAAATGAATATTTTACTTTATCTTTACTTCAGAAAATTAAATTGAGAACATCAGTTACAAAAATGTACCTTTGTGTTGACACCTTGTCCCATCTCTACTCCTCCATGCGAAACCGCCACGGTACCGTCCGTGTGGTAAATCACGATTTGCACAGGGAATTTAGATGCAAAAAAGCCAACTGGATACCTAACAGGAATTAACGACATTCCTCGCTTTTTCCACCGATTTTCCTAAACACACATATGCATTTAGCTGTTTACACACAAATTATAATAGCAGAATATTTTTATGAGAGCTACTAGTTCTATAACGTTTTAGAGAGATAAACATGCAAAACTAACATTATTAAACTTCTCAATGAAAGCTTTTCTTTGCTCATAGTCTCCAGACTTTTTAATTTCTTCAATCATACTTGGAATCAAATTTTCAAATTCCAACGGTTCTCCGGCTGGGATCAACGCATCGCCTTGTTTCAAATAATTAGCTTCTCTAACTTCCAGGGAGTCTTTTCCAAGTTGTGTTGCAACATGTTCCATTATTGTCTCAATCAGGAAAGCCGCCTGAGGACTTCCTGTAACCAGAATAACCCAATTTTAAATACATTAAGTTCGCCTCATTTTCGGTACAATATTGAAACATGTAATATTTTATTATTTTCATTGTAAAAAAATTTATAGTCATAAATATTGCTTAATGATTTTGTGTTTATAAATTATCTGCTTTATGTAAGAATTCTAAATCCAATTTACCTGGTGCTCTGACAGCAGTGTTCGAGGGAGTATTTGTTTGAATAGAATAAGGCTTAATTTCCCATCCGACTGCTGCATACGGGCCTTGTAAATGAACTGCTGCAAACATTGGGATAGGTTCATTCGGCGAAAACCCTACGTCACCGTAAATGTCCGTATCCAATTTGCATATTTTTCCAGAATCATCAAACCCTACCTGTTTTTGAAAATACACGATAAATATTTATCCGTTTTTAAGGGAAACAATGAAATCTTAATTATTGTTTCTTTTATATATTTTTACTTCGTATTTCATCAAATAATTGGGACGTTTTCCCATCATAGCCATGTTTTCTTCCATGTCCAATATAACCCTTACAGGTTTGTTGACCGCATTAGCAGCGATAGCACAAGCACCAGCTACTAAACTTGGCTTTTGAACTTTTCCACCGAAACCACCCCCAATTCTTCGAACAGAAATGTTCAAGCTAAAAAAAGTTGCAATTAAATTTTATTACATTCTTTACTTTTCATGCAATGTTGGTTTATGTTTTCATTTTTTGCTGTTACATAACAGCAATTAATAAGAGAATGCTTACTGATTATGAGGCATTTTTAGGGCGTTAGCTACAACCGTCTGAACATGATCAATCCACTGAGTCGCTGAGTAGATATCCATTCCATCTTCTTTCGGAATGCAAATCGCTGATTGAGTCTCCATGTGAAAATGATACTGACTTCCAATACGAAACTCCCCCTTCAAAATATGTTTAGGGGCTTCTTGTGCCTGATCTTTGCTTTGAAACACACCAATCCTACATTTATCTATCGTGCCTTCCTGCACCTTTTGTTTAATTCCTATTTCGATGTCTACAATCGGCTTCTGAATATTTTTATAATTTACAACCACTTTCTTCACAGCTGCGGCAGCAATTTCTCTGGTTTCGGCCACAATCATTCCTACAGGTTGACCGTAGTGAAATATTTTGTCGTCTGCAAAAATCTATAAAAATTTACATTGGAAAAAGTTATTCCATTTTAAAGCACTAAATAATCTCAGTTTTAAACTTAGGCCAATATTGTACTTTAAATCAATAGATTGTTTTCATAAAACGTTATTTTCTTTGGCCTTGTAGTAAATTAGTAATGATTATTTAATTAACATTTTAAAATAATTTTTTGTTTACAGGTTCATCCATTATTAATGGGAAAAATCCATGGTCCATTGTGTACGTATTAGTTCCAGGAATATCTGCTGCCCCTACGAACTTTACTACTCCAGGTATTTTCTGCAAAATTTTAAATAAAACGTTGATAAATTGAATTTTTTCTGAAAACTTCATTTATGTATTGCATATCAATATACCAGAGCTTCAGAAGCATTGATGTTGTCTAATTCTGCGTTGGCAACTGTACTCAATACAAACACTCCAACTAATTCATCCGGGCGTGGAGGAATATCGCCAATATATTCAGCCTCTCCGGAAGCTTGACGAACTCCTTCAAGTTTTGGTACTTCTTTATAAAGAGTTGAGGATGAACCCTCGTCTTTTTCAAACGTTTGTTGTCCGTGACTCATTAACTTCTCAAGATCACTTCTTCCGGACGAAATAGTCGCTTTAGTTTTTTCACTCACAATTCCCAGAACAGCCTAGGTAATAAAAAAAACAAAAATAAAGAAATGAAACATGTCAAGTTTTTTATTTATTCGGGAAACGACAATTACTTTGTAAAGCAAAGATTTTGTTAATTGTTTCCGGTACTCGACCGTGGCCTCTTCAATTCGTAAGTCCGGTTTGACTTCATTGTCCAACATCTGGAACGCACCTTTGAGAGTAGCTTCGTCTCCTAAGCATTTGTCCAATAAAAATGTTTCCGTAGCAGATGCATGATTCTGATTGATAAGTGAGCAGAGAACAAAGAATCAAACTATTTACTGTATGTTCTTTCAATTTGAATAGTTTTAAATTGAAAATTTTTAAAAATTTTTACTTACAAATTCTGCACTGATCCCTCCGTAAACAATTCTAGGGTTTTCAAGCACTTTGTAATTTTGTTTGGGGTCCACTTTGAACAGAAAACCGGCATTGACGTATGCATGCGAATTTTGATATCGACGAGTGATCTGTACAAACAATAAGCAATTGTAATCATAATAAATAACAATCAAAAGTATTATTTGAAAAAAATATACAAAAGTGAACCTTAAAGCTCCTGAAAATGTAGTCACCATTCTTTTGTGGCAAATGAATAGACACGATCAATTTTCCAGTCATATTTAGACCAAGAAATTCCATTAAGGTGACCATTTGCAGGGTTCCATTCGGCAACGCTGCATAACAGTTGTTATTATTAGTTTGAACATTGAACATCTTTATACAATATAAATAATTTGGACAAATCAAGCATGAATTTTACCAATGCTAAGTTTTGCTTCCACCGTTTCCAATATAACAAAAATGTCTGATTGAAAACTTTTGTGGGCATGCTTCAGCATTAAATTCCCTGCAAGAGTTCCGGCCTGTTATTACAAAAAATAATTAATTGGCGAATCTTTACTTTAATATTTATTAACTACAATAGTAACACTTCAGTATATAAAAAAGTAATATTATATATTAATGGGGAAATAAATGCTAAAACCTTTGCTTTGTTATCAGTATCATAATAATTATTATTATTAATTATTAACAATAAAAAACGTAAGAAGATTTTTACATTTCTGACAGGAACATTAGCAACTCTTTCAATATGTTTTCCAAGATTTGCTGCATATTCATAACCACTCAAAGAAGCGGCCTTTTTCAACAAAGCTATTGCGTTTGTCAAACTGACTCCACCACCGAGAATAACTCCTGAAGCTTGCAATGTAGATTTTTTCAATTCGGGAATATCGTTAATGTCCAAAAATGCATCGTAAGGTCCATCATGTTTAAAAACTCCTAAATTAATAAGGAAATGAATTAACGGATTTTACAGAAAAATTAAAACTATTTTTTGGAGAGGACATATTTAGGATTACCCGATCCTGTATTTCCTGCTACCAAACGGTATTTTTGCCCAGCTTTCGTGAGTTTCTCCAGATTATCCATAGCTGATTTGACATTGCTAACTTGAATCCATTGCTGCCCCGAAGAAAGTTGTAGAGTAGAGTTGTTCGATGTTTTTTCAACATTCAATAAATTAGTAGCACGGCCACAACCATTACCACCTCCACATGCGTTTTTTCTTGGACATTTGGCACAATCCTATTGGGAAAATAGTTATAAGACTCATTGTTAAGTGGCGTATCTAGGACTCACATCTGGAGAGGGCACCGGCGAAACAAGAAAAAGGGGTTACGGCCTTACCCTTTTTTTCGGTGTTTTTTGCGATCGTGCCCCCCCCCCTTAAATGCCAATTTATTAGGTCGTGCCCCCAAACAGAAATCCTGGGTACTCCCTTGTTAATATGACTTAACTTACTTCAATGTCGCCGGTACATTGTTTGCGAAGTTCTTCGGGTGCATCAACAGCCATTGATTTAAAAGCATCAAGAATTGGACGGTAGCCCGTGCAGCGACAAATGTTGCCATCAAAATTGTCTTCGACATCTTGCATTGTAACTTCTCCTTTTTTAGATTCCAACAAACTGCAACACGCAATTAAGGTCATAAAAAAGTGTTGAATCATTGTGTCTCATTATCAGTTAAAATTATTGTTTATGTTTAGCAATTGCACTATGTACTATGAGTACCTAAACCAGAGATTTCAATTAAAAACTGTTTTTACACACTAATCACTTCACTACAAATACAAGTCGTAAGTGTTGAATTCGGATAAACAAAACACTTCATCAAATGACACAACTCAATATAAAAAATTGTAAATTATACTCACTGACATGATAATTATTATCATAATACCATATTGATAATTAAATTCGCAAAATAATAGAGTAATTGCTGGAAAAATTCAAGCTGAGAATAATAAAATAAATACAACCCGTGAGTAGAAATAAAAAATTTGTTGCAGGCACCTGTACATGCTCATGACCATTCCTGGTGAGCAATATCCACATTGGGTTGCATGAAACTTGGCAAGTCTTTTCTGTATTGTGTGGTAACCTTCTTTTTTACTCCCCACATTTTCTACGGTGGAAATATCCCAACCATCGCAACTGTACACTGGTGTCAGACACTGAAAGAGGAATTTAATTTGTATAATTGTTAAATTAAGAAATATATTTTCTCCAAAAAATATTTATCAAGCAATTAAAATAGCTGCATGTGGAAATTATCTTTCATATTTGGACCTTTGAAATAATGGTTCAATGATGCATATTTTAATTTTTTATAAATGTCAAAGAAAATTATTAAAAACAGTCTAACAACAATATATGTTGTAAAATGTTTTTATTTTCGATGTATATTTTTTACGGGAAAGCAAAACATATTTATTAGAACGGATTTTTCAGAAATGTTTACTCAACTCTTCAATTTTATGTTCTTGAAATGTCACAGTTATATTAGTTAGCATAGAATATCAGAGATTCGTCGAAACTTATCTAAATAAATGAGGTTATAAAATTTGCATACGTATTACACAATTACAATTAATTACCGAATTGACAGCTTTGCTAATTTCTTCTCCAGTGCCCGGATCTTTGGTACGGACAGTAACGACACATGCTCCACATCCTCCTTCACGACACATAAACTTTGTTCCCTTGAGTCCCGCATTGTCCCGAATGTAATCAACCAAACGACCTTCGCCGGATATTTTATCTTTTGAGGGATTTACTAGGAAATAATTAATATACAAAATACAATACTAGGGAATATTG
>JABASD010004226.1:0-16310 GCA_019776165.1 Pogonognathellus flavescens
AATTGCAAAAAATTATCCCAGCAGCAATTACGTAACATAAATTAATTTTAGTTTTTAACGATCAAAATTCTTAATTTGTTTATTTAAAAAATAATCTGAAATGCAATGAAATTGCTAATATGCTCAAAAAATTCGTTGCTATTAACTCTGCAAAGGACTCCCTCAAAATTTTGAATTTCGAGTTCTAAGTAGGGAAAAAAATATTGAAATCAAAAATAAATTTCAATAATTTGTTAAAAAAAAATTCCCGGTTACTCTTTCACACGCGATTATAATATGTTTATAAAATAGCTTACCCTTTACTTTACAAAGGACTCCCGCAGATTTTGAATTTTGAGTTTGATTAATTTCATTAGTTCATTTTAAAATTGCCAGTTCTTATTTCACACACAATTATATTTTTATAAAATAACTAACCTTTTATTTTAGACCCTCCCCAAATTTTAAGATTTCAGTAAGTGAAAAATTTATCAAATTAAAATCAAACATAAATTTCATTTATTTTATTGTGTTTTCGCTCACGTGTGTTTTTTATACAGTAAATATCGGAAATTTGCCAGCACTTTTTAAACGACGACTTACAGTTGCATATATATTGTTTGTGTCTATCTGTGAGCTTTTACTATACTCCTCACTCAAGTGATATAAGGGTAGGGTGGATATTTATTGTATGTGCACACAGTTATGCAACCTATATATGTGGACGTTTACCGTATGATAAATGATAATCTTAGTTGTACTTCTGTAAACCCAACTCAGTTGATCAATTGCTGATGATAGATTTGTGTTGACTGAAACGTTATACTTTTTAGCATGTTGTAGTAAAGCTGGGCAAGGATTAGATACCTTGTGCAGTCTTTATGATATGCAAGTTTCATACCATTCAGTAAATCACCCCTACTTGATTATATGCGTATGAACAAGCTCGTTCGTATTATTACTATTGAATCAACCTGTAACAAAAACTTATAAACACTACAGAACTGAAAACAGACAGGGTTGATGATGGCAACTGAAGAATCTCCGGAGACTTTGTATTAGTTGTTGTTGGTTTCAATGTAATATAGTAAGAATTTCAATGTAATGTAAGAAAAGAAATCCAAGTAATTGGACTGATGATTGGGGCTAGAGAACAATTCTTGAATTTTTTGACCGTTAAAAACTAAAATTAATTTATGTTACGTAATTGCTGCTGGGATAATTTTTTGCAATTAAGTAATATTATTATAGTCACAATTAATCCTTACTGTAATCTCAAAGAAGGAAAACAGCGGAATTGCTCCCCAAAATTTGGAGAAAAACAAGTATTTGTAAAATGGTGTGGGGACGTAATGTAGTAACCTACGGTATTTTCCAACCATCGCGTGTAGACTATTGGATATCCTTGTTTAATTTGCGCTGTCTATAACTGTTACAATGTTCGTTAGCCTAGGGACTGTGCACTGATTGTATTAGTGTTAGTTGGCTGATATGAGATAGGGGACAGTCTCATAATCTCATCTCACACAATATGAAAGCCAGCGACAGGGATCAACTTGGAAAAACGCGCGAATAAATCTAATTCAGATTCTGTACAAGACACCCACACTTCGGTTTCATACTGACTATAAAAGTATTAGAATTCGGTGTAGAATGCAGAAAGACTCGCGCAGAAACAATACAAAATTGGCTACCTTTCTCCACACAGACATATCTTAGATTTATAGAAGCTTCAGATAGGGCCATATTTAGGCAGATGGTTCCAGGTGTTATGGATGATGTATCGTTACACCACGAAATGGTTTTATGGCTGTTACGTAGCTTCGCCCCCACACCCCCTAACCTGACCTAGCCTGCTAAAAATAATCAAACCCCACTTGTGAATAAAATCTGACACAATAGTAGATTTATTAACAAGTGGGTTTGTTTTGATGATTTTAGCAGACAGATTCAGCTGATCTAATGTGCTGAATGCAGTTTAGTACAGCAAACGGCTGTCGGCTATTTACATATCGGCTGTCGGCTATTTACATGGTCAGTGTCGGCTATTTACATATCGGCTGTCGGCTGTTTACATGTCGGCTGTCGGCTGCTTACATGTCGGCTGTCGGCTTTTTACATGTCGGCTGTAGGCTGTTTACATGTCGGCTATTTACATGTCGGCTGTCGGCTATTTACATGGCCGGTGTCGGCCAAATACATGGTATGTGTCGGCTATTTACATGTCGGCTGTCGGCCATTTACATGTCGGCTGTCGGCTATTTACATGTCGGCTGTCGGCTATTTACATGGTCAGTGTCGGCTATCTACCACCTACCATTGAATATGAAACTTGTTATGTTATCTCTCATCTGCTCCCAAATAATTAATGAACAAATTCCGGTATTCAAAAGTTAATTATTTATTTGCAAGTGCAACTAAATATTGCATTGGTTAAAACTACTGCTGAAAGGTTAGTAAAGTATGAAATATTTAATCATTACACTTTATTTTGGTATTCTAGTTGTTTTCATCTTATTTGTTTTGTTTACATTTGTTTTAACTTTACTATCAACTATATTCAACATTCAATGAAATATTCAATGTTTGCAAATGTAATTTATCCATTCATCGTCAAAATAACAATCTCGAATGATTTCAGTTTTCGTATGTATGTAGTATTATTAATTTGTATTAATACATAATAAATGTGTACTGAAAATACTGACTATAATATTGTAGTTGTTGTGTTCGGAAAACTAAAAACTGGTGGTAGTCTTTTTTAGCTTTGAAATGTTGAAGTGTTGATCATAGAAAAGTAAATAATGAATGATTGTTTCACGCTCATTTATTTACTTCGACGTGGTTAATATATTTATATAATGCATAATGTAACATATGACCTACAATCTTAGTACGTTAATAATATTTTGTTTTTGCAGATGCAGACCACTTCCGAGAGAATTAAAAGTGGAAATGAATTATTCCAAACAAATGACGACACGCCGAAAAAGAATCCGTTATACGTTCCAGAGGTTACTAAACACAATCAACAATACTTTTAGTCATGTTTGAAAGTGTGCAAACATAATTGATTATTTTATTAATTATTTTGGTTTAATAGATTGCGGAGCACGTGTTTAAATTCCTAAAACTTTCGGATGTTACAAACTGTCGTTCAGTGTGTCAAAAATGGAATCAGCTGGCACTAAATTTTATAAAGGAACTCTCCGCGGTGAACATTTTAAACCGGAAATGCCTTGAAAAGTTCAATGCAATGTTTCCAATTACAGAAGAAAGTCAAATATTCACTAGTTTTGAATTTGGAGACAAACTTCGCGGTTTTGATTTTGAATGGCCTCTTTATCAATTCGGCGACTTTTGTCGAAAATGGCATAATAATTTGCGTGAAATCACGTTAGTCGGACCAAATTTTGGACTGGGCAACGAAGATCTGTCTCCATTCCTGCCTTCAACTTTGACCAAACTAAAAATTGAAAGTTTTGACACTAGAATGATTATTTCAACTGATAAAATATGCAATATTAAGATTCTTGAATTGAAACACTGTATTTTAAAAGTTTTGCCGGGTACAACCTTAAACAGCGTGGAAATTGACCTTGGAAATGTGAAATTTCGAGAAGAAGGCAAAAAGAACATCAAAGAATTTTTAATCAACCCATTGCTAAACTTCGACGTTTTGAAAAAGGCTCATCTCCGTGGCAAAAATATAATGTTGGACATGCAAGGTTCACATTCCTTGGAGATGCTTACCCTGTGGAAGGGGGTTAAAGTACTCAATTGGGAAACATCAAACTGGGAAATCAAGAAATTATATTTTCGCGTCCGGTCTTTTGAGATAGCGCAAGACGATCTATCGAAGAGTCAAATTAAATACAAGGAGTTGGAGATTACCTTGGCACATTTAAATGTCTCTTTCCTCCCAGAAGGTATTGAGAAACTAGAAGTAAACCTTGGTTGTATTTTTCAAAATAATCCTCCTCGAATTTATGGTGAACACAACTTTCCGGATTTGAAGAACCTACACCTTAAGCTTCAAAAGGGTTGCGACTTTTCCCCATTATTGACAGTTTTTAAGCACTGTCCCAAACTTACCACTCTCACTGTGTCCAGACCAACCACTGTCGTTGAAAGCGTTGCAGGCGGATATATTTTGAAAACTTCGTCTGTGCCCCCAAGCTTGAAAACTCTTCGTGTGATTCGCAACGTACGAATTATTGTGGACCAGAACTTACAATTGGAATCTCTCATTCTTCATGACCCGTACCATGGAGAAAAACATAACGTCATTGTTGAACTTGCTAAAGAATTTCATGTTAAGGATTTGTCTTGGTTTGAACATGATCTCATGAAGAATTTTGGTGGCTACCGCAATGAATTTTACAACGAAAACAATTTTGCTGGCTGCCGCAATACATTTTACAACGAAAAAAGAAACCTTTTCAAAAGTCTAAAGGCTTTGAATCTGGACAACTTTATGATGGGTGATTTATCTCCAGTAAGTAATTCCGATTTTCAAAGGAGCGGCTTGTATCCATTTGTGGACACACAAGGAAATTGTTACTTATTTCGACGTGGCGAAAAAGGAAAGGCAATAAGTGACTATGTCGAGAAACTTATATCAAAATACTGGACAGATTGACTGCTTTCAAATAATATAGTTAATACACGAACAGGATCAGTTCAATTATAGCAATTTATAACATTTTATGCTTATTAAGAAAGACTAATATTGTTATTGTTGGACCTCTAGATTAACGGTAGAAAATTATTGTTCAATTGATTATCACAATAGTAAATATTCTGAAATAAAACTCAGCTTTTACGTTGGAAGAAAAAATAAAATATTACTTTAGTAATTAATTAATTTCGAGAAACGGGTTGATTAGAAGGAATACTATAGGACTATTCTGATTCATTCACAAAATTTATTCAAGCTGATAGTATGACTTTAACAGTTTGACATTATTAAATATTTTATTATTATTGATACCCTATAAATAAAATAATTGCTGTACCCGATATGCTCACACACTTTTTTATTTCCATGCTTTATTTTTTCATGCAATAATCTAAAGTACAAGTCTAATTTAAGTAGGTGATTAAGGCTAGATACGAAGTAACATTAATAATAATATTAGATAGTTGTCTGTATTTGCAAGCCGATAAAATTGGTAACGTTGTTAACTTTAATTTTCATGGTGTTGTGTCATAATTTCGTTGCGCCAGGGGGGAGTATCTTTCTATGGACTCACCGGCAAGGGCGTAACGAGAAGGGAAGCAAAGGGCCCCATGAGCTCTTTTTTTAAATTTGCTCCTTTTTTGTGATTGCATATGCCTAATGCTTCCTTAATGAAAATACAATTGTTATTTAGCAATTACATTTGAAATTCACAATTTAATATAATTTTAATTTATATTTGTATCTGTTTATAAAATATTGCATTTCAGTGCCCACAAAAGTAACATTGTTCATTATTTAGTAAAATTGTAGCTTCTTAAAATATTTTCTTCATTCTTTCATTCATCATTCATTGCTTTTAGTAGGATATAATCAAATGGCATAAAAATAGTTTAACTTGCTTGAACGTTTATACACACAGTGTAAACATTAACAGTGTAAAAAGCTAAAACGTGGGTCTACAATACCATACTAAAAAAATTAATAAACCGATCAACACCGGGTGTAGAGAAACCAAGAAGTGCCATAATATTTAAAAAATAGAACCTTTACTGCGCAGTGCGCACTGATATAATACCAAAATATTTATAAATGTTTAATTTGTTTAATGTTTTTGCATTGTTGGGAATCAATTGTTGCATGGTTTTGCACTAACTATTGGATTTTGCGTCGTCGGCGTTGCTACTTCAAAATTAAATGTCAACAAACAATTAATCATTTCATTTTGCAGTTTATAAAGATATATTACACTGACTGTTAGTTATAAATGATAAATATCAGATATTAAATAAAATTTGGGTTTTTTGCTATTTTTCACGGTTTTACCTAATTGCTCCATGGGGAGGCGGCTAATTCCATGGAAATATCTTTCCTTAAATCTGCACGCTTTTATTTTGAACACCTTTATAATTAAACGAGGTTCTGAAAAGTTCAGTTTCAAACATAGAAAGTTTTTGGTGTGCTAAATTTATGAGTACTCCAACATGTACCATCTAAATTTATAAACAACCACGGCTATTTCAGCAAGACACGCAAAAATTGAAATGCAAGTGCCTGCGATTAGAATATAGAAGATCGTGACTATATTTGAGTTGAACAAAGTCAGACGTTGAGGCATATTTTCCATACAATGCTTGCACATTCGAAAATCTTTTTGAGAAAAAAAAATATTCCCACTCCGCAAAAATTCCAGATTGAAAGTAATACTGAAAAAGTGTGATGAAATATTTCTCTAAAAATTTGTGATTAGGAACAATTGCATTTTCAAATTGAATGTGAACTCCATAAGTTCCTTTTTTAAATGCTTCATCTGGTGTTCCAAAATATAATTGTCTTTTGGAGACAATTGGTGTTCCATTGACAATCCACTGGGACTCATTTAAAAATAAATGTTCTTGCCCAGTCTCGTAGAAATATGTAGAATTGTTGCACTCTGAAATCCACTTTTGTGGGGTCACATAAGGATGTCCTGGGGGAAGGAAATGGTTACCACTCACACGTTTTTCTACATCTGCCAAATTATTTTCACTGTTTTCATTTGAAAATAGGAAATACTCTTTCAAAAAATCTTTACAAATTAGTATGAATTTGCATATTTGGAAAACGTTTGGATATGTATTGTTGTATTTCAATTCCTCACGATAAAACAACCCAGAACTCGGAAAACATTTTGATTTATAATAGAAACTTGCATACAGTGTTTGATTGAACGTCCCTGTTTGATTTAAAATATATTTATTGTAGCAATGATAATGAAACAATGCGGTTTTCTCCAGAAAAGAGTAATAGGCAGTTTTGGCAATAGCTGGACCCGTAGAAATTATGTTGTAGTCTGCCATTTCCTTCAACGAGGCAATTTTCATGAACTTCCTTTCACTTGTCAAATCAACAATGACAATTCCCTTGTAACAGTTTGTTAAAATAATTCCCATCAATAGAAATGTGCCTACCGTGATTCTAACCCAAAAGAGCCGCATTAATTTCTTGGGGAGAGAATAACTTATCTCAAGTAAATAAGCATACAAAATTAAAACAAATGGGATATTCCTCGATATCTGTTTCCAAAATAAAGTGCTTTGCAGAAAGACAACGACAGAAATAAAAGTTGTAAAAACTCCAATCCACAACCAAAATTGAAATGGTTGGACATAAGCCTCAAAAGAAGTTTTGTCTCCATTCAAAGAAGTACAAGAAACAAAATTCATTGAGAAAGACTTCAACGGTAAAACAGAATATGTATATTGACGGTTGATAGTTTGAAATTGAATTGCAATCCCCAAACTTTCCGATAGAACTCTATTTGATTTAAAAAGGTATTGGTGGTCTCCGTGTGTACAAATTTCGTAAGAAGAGTTAATAAAATCTTTGAACACGCTGGAAACGCTTACTAAAGCGCTAGCTGAGGAAGGGTAGTCTAAAGGCACCTCACCAAATGATAATTTTTCAGGACTAGTGTAGCAACGAGCATAATATTCACTTTTGAAATCACCAATCCTTTCTAAAATTAGTTTCACCGCTTTTTGCCGAAATGTATTTATCGTTTCAAGTCCGTGAATAATTTTGGTATCCGCGGAACTAATTTTCCCCACCTGTGGTAAATCATAAGCAATCTGACCAAAAGTCATCCCCGTTTGTTCAATAAAATAAACGTAATGGTTGTTGTCACTTATGAAATGAAGAAAATTTACATTATAAAATAAAAAATAAAAATAAATCGGGTAGTATTTCCGCGTCGATTTTATGGTGGCGCTAAAATCCTTGTATGTTCGGCTCCATTCGCTTTCCGTAGAATCATTTGTGTATTTCTGGTAAAAGTTTTGGAGTATAAAATGAATTCTGATGTAATCAGGGTCAATAAATTTAAATTTTTTGATTTGCAATGCCGGTGGCATATCGAATCGTAGGACGATATTTTCTGTCAACCACCATTCGATTCTGCTTTTGATATTCATGTGTACCAGAATATGAGCCAGCAGGTTGTAAGAAGAATACACCGGAGAAGAAAGGTAACGCTTTAACAAATCAGAGCGATAATTTTCACATTTTGGATGAATTTCACTATGTGAGTTACTTTTTGGTGGACATACTTCTGGCATGTTTTGTTCGAATACACTCACTATGAAATTTATCCGTATAAAGCTGTAAGGCACTTTAACATCTTTTAAAAACTCCAACAGGGATGTATTTTTGTAAAATATGAAATTGATGTGGCTCCCTTGCTCTAATTCTGCCACAGTAGTTAAAATGTTGTATCTGTTAGATGTCAGTACAAAATATTTATTTAATATTTCGCCAAATAAAATGAAACTGTAAAAATAATATTTTGTCATGTTTTTCCTCTTTCTGTATTGAAAAATATTTCACTACTGACTGTACAATGAGTAACGAAATTGTGTTTTGTTAAAGTAATATTTTATGCTGTCAAAATATAATGCTTCGGTCAGGAAAGCTAAGATGTGAAATGAATTGAACTTTTCTCGTTTGCAAACTTTTTTTTTTAAATTTCTATATATTTCTGCAATTAATTAAATTTAATGATTATATTAATGCAAAAATAATCAAATATTCATACATTATGGAATACCTCCTTAATATTTATGGACGTTTATTCGCTCGACTAAATAGTTGCCTTTGTGCCATCTGATATTAACAACTGTTTTTCAAATTGTAAGGTTGAAGTGATAAAATATTCACAGTTTTTGAGCACTCAATACCATAGCAGTGCAAATATTTTTGTAATATTTCTGCAACTTTCGACGCAGCCTTTATTATAACATTGATGGCGATTGTTGACTTCATAGGGCGAAGGGCGATAAAGTTTACGAAAAAGGTAGACATGCAGCACTAGGAGACAGTTTGTCCTTGATGTCATTTCCAAACGTTAAATTGCGTAGCAGCATTGACATTTGAGTAATGAAAATTGAGAGCATTTAACATTGAGGTAAGAAGGTTGCTGAAAACTATTGTTCAAATACAACTTGAATTTGAAGAATATTTTGTAGTTTATATGATAAGCAGAGTTATAGTATAAATTTCTGAAAGCTTATATATGAATAGTTATATTATTTGACTTTACATTGCACTTACAAAAACCTCTTCTTTTATTTACCACAACTACAACACTAGATCACAATTCCGTCAATTGCGAACAATTACTGATCCGTCAATATAAAAATTCAAATGCTAACGAATAACTATAACGACAACGCCAGCAATCGCTGCCTACGTTTTCAGATTGGTAATTCTCTTATATCTGCAGGTATTTCATTTTTAGTTCCGACTGTTTGTGAGTCATCCAATTCCCCAACAGATCTCTTGAGTGGCTTTCACGTTGGAATACTAGATCACTTTTCACACTAACGCAAATTTAATATTCCGTGTATGATGTTAAATGCTTGGGTGGACTTTATGATTAAACTAAATGTGAAACTACGTGCAGATGTAATGTCATGTATATGACTGCATATTCAAACTAAATCAATTCATTTTATTACATGTTTGGATTTAATATGGCAAGTCATTTGATCATGTCAAACAAAACCTTGCTTGTGGTTAACAAATGTGGGTTGGCTCTATTTGTATTTTAAGCATACAATTAGTTTTGAGTGAAACTATGCAATTTATTTTGTGAAGCAGATATTGTAGTCAGTCAAATGATGCTATTTCTGTAGCGTAGGCTACTTTATAGAAATGGTGGCTGCGTTCGTCTGCGACCACCATAACGACGATCGAAGCAACATAATCCGTGGAAATTTCCCATTGTTCTCTTACATAATCTAAGGGGGAAAGTAAAGTTTAAATGCGAAAATGAGGGGTATCGGTGACTTTTAATAATGAGTATCTACAGAAGATATTTCAAGGACAATTGAAACATAGGTCAAATTAACAATACGTCAACAAAAGTTGCTGTTGATGTTTTGCTTATTGATGTACCGTGCTGAAAATCAACGTTCAATGAATCAGTTGACTAATACTATAATTTGTTATCTTTTTTACTTCGCATATTCCCGAACTTACACAGGGCTGTGCAGTCTCCAAATTCTTGTTTGATTTCATTATCGAAATTTTCCAGTTTCAGCGGTTTTAACATTTGTGTGCTGATTTCTGCACTTCTGACATACATTGATATCCGCCGGTAATATTACTTTCACAGCGACAACTCCTATTGCTGAATAAATGGATTTTATTATATTTGTTTACATTTCAATTTGACATTTCTATTTCAGAATTGCTGCCTAATAAACTGGGATGGCATTTATAGGATCGACCCTTTAGTTTTTACTTGATTGCGAGCACTGCAACAATCTGGAGCATTGGACGTTTGGAGGGAACCGAATAAAAACCGAATTATTCTGGCAGCGAAAATGTTCCACTCGGAGACAGTTTGTTTTTGATATCATTTTGAAATGTTAAATTACGTAGCATAGCATTGAAATTCGAGTAATGAAAATTGAGAGCATTTAAAATTGGGGACAGAAGTTTGCTTAAAGGTAAATATTGTTAAAATACAAATACAACTTGGATTTGAAGAATACTTTTTAGTTTACATAAAAGGTAGAGCTAAATTATAAATATCTGGAAGCTGGTTGAATAGATATATTATTTGACTTTACATTGCACTTAGAAAAACCTCTTCTTTTATTTACCGCGACTACAATCCTTGGATCACAATTCCGTAGATTGCGAACAATTATTGGTCGGTCAATATAAAAATTCAAGTGCTAACGAATAACTCTAATAACAACGCTGGCTGTCGTTACCTACGTTTTCAGACTGGTAGATAGAACAATTATCTTATATTATTATCTGAAAGTGCTTCATTTTTAGTTCTGACTGCGTGATACAGTTCCCCCACAGTTCTCTCGAGTGGCTTTCACGTTGGAATACTAAATTACTTTTCACACTAACGTAAATTTAATATTTCGTGCATGATATGAAATGCTTGGGTGAACTTTATGATTATACTAAATGTGAAACTACGAGCACGTGTAATGCCATGTACATGACTGCATAAAAACGAAATCAATTCATTTTATTACATGTTTGGATTTAGTATGGCAAGTCATTTGATCATTGTTCTCATACGTAATCTTTGGGGGAAAACATAGTTCAAGTACGAAAATGAGAGTTATCGGTGACTTTCAATAATGAGTATCCACAAAGGATACTTCATGGACAATTAAGAAATGGGCCAAAATACGTCAACTTACTAAGTTGCTGTAGATGTTTACTTATTGATGTACCGTGCTGAAAATCAACATTCAATGAATGCAGTGGCGTAACTCTAAGCGCGGAGGCCCGTACGCAGCTTGCAGTCGGGGGCCCCTTTATTGGGCAACGTTTAACAGTAGCGTAAAATTCCCGCTGCGGACAGGGAAAATAAGAGAATATTTCAATTAAATTCATGTGAAGCGAAAATAATTTTGATTAATAAAATTTAAAAATACATATTACGTAAAAATACGTAGTTAATGCATAGTGGTATTTTTAAAGTTTGTGTAATTAGTAGAATTAAGCGGCATTAAATTCGCGCGTAGCGCGAAAAGTTTTACTACTTTTAGTTATTTTGGAGTAAAATGCTATACTTTTAGATTGTTTTTTTTGAAAACTAGCAAAAACTAGCAGTGAGTCACGTAACGAGATGGATGCTTATCGATACGGAGCAACTACTTTGATAACAAATGATGTTAATTTGACTGGGCAGGCAGGTTTGGACATGGCTTCAGGCCACACGTAAGATGTTTAATTGAGCAATTTGAATTCAGAGCTGGGTTCCAGAACTCTGGAGCTCTCGTCCACAGTTCCCTTTTTTGCTACCTACTTTGAAATTGGTCTCAAAAACATTGAAAAGGGAAAACCGGTAGTATTTTTCGATTTTGTCGCAGTTTTATCGGGAGCAATATTTCACTGCTAATTGAGTGTTAACACCTGCCCAACCTTTAGATCTCCACTTCAGATTACGGCACTTTTTATCGCATGCTGTCAGTTTGACTTTCCTTTACCCTCCCAATTACTCGTTATATTCACAGCCGCATTATATTCTGCCTACCTCACTTCCACAATACATCTACACTTACTGAACCCACTCTAGTAATGCAGTCCCAACTATATTCCACGCTACGCTATCACTTCTCCGTCCACTTACTACTTCAATACACACAAACCTATGCACCAATACACGTACAAACTACTTCTTCCCTCCTATCACCAACTGCTAGTTCTAAAATATGTAGTGAAAGTTTACATAATCTGAAGGGTTCTTATTCACCTACAGGCAATGCGCCTCAACAGACTGTTAAGTACTGTGAAAAATTAAATTAAGTGGGCCATCCTTTTCTAATAATATCTTAAAAAACAATCTCTAATCATTCTCTTTAGATTGTTAAAAATATTAGAAAAACCTGAATTTGAATAAATTTGCCAAAATAATTTAGAAATCAATTGTGGCTGACAGCTCATTTGAATTTTCATAAATAGCATGTCAGTTTCGGATGCCTGACGATAGATTTAACCCCAATGTGTTTGCTACACAAATGAAAAATTTTGATGATTCTAATAGTGATGAAAGTGATGATTAATGATTATTAGTCATGTAATATTTTTTTAAAGTTGACATTTTTTGGAAAACATAAAGGAGTACATCATGATTGAGCTCAATTTTGGCTTCCAGATGACGTTTTGGAATTTTAAATTCAACTTTCCAGTCAAGAGAAATCAACGATTCACTTATAAAAGTGCGAATTGCCCTAACCTGTTCTAAAAGAAACTCTTACATAACACAGTAATGATTTAAGGAACTTCATATTTTATCAAAACTGCTTATTTAGGTTTTAAATGCATGCATGCCAGGAAAAAGGAGTAGAAGAAGATCGGTTATGTCACAAAGAGAATATGTAGTATAGAACGCTGATGCAGCTCTTTTGTAGCCTAGAGCTGTGCGTAAGCAAACAAGCGGTTAGGAACTAATTTATTGACATGGAGAGAAGACCTTGTTTGTTTTCCGAACAAGTAGGGCACAAATTAACATTATGTGATTTACAGTAGTTAATATATTTGAATTTCATTTGTAAACTAAGTCTTTGTTAATGGTGGACATTATGCAAACTTATTCACTTAAATATAACTCTGTAATCTGATCAATGGTGCCATACGCTTATTGCACAAAAGGAATACAATCAAATACAATACAATACATAGTACTTTATTCTTACGATCTGTGTATTTTGAATTTGAGTAGCTTTAAAAGAACCAGCTTCAAATTCTCTCAAAAACTTTTCACGCGTACATTTTATTTGCATTTTTGATGAAATTTTACAAAAATGCGCATATGGAGGCCCCTAAGCCCGGGGGCCCGTACGCATTGCGTACCCAGCGTACCCCCGAGTTACGCCACTGAATGAATGAGTTAACGTATTACGTACTATTAATTTGCTATCTTTTTTAGTTTACATATTATCGTGGTTACACTAAGTTACACAGCGATGTGCAGTTTCTAAATTATTGTTTGATGTCTTCATCGAAACCTTCGTCTTTCAGCGGTTTTAATATTCGTCTGATTTCTGGACTTCTGACATCATTCTTACAAAATAAGATATAATAATATGTCTATACATTGGTATCGGGTAAGAATGAGCGAATTTTTTATTTTATTTAAAGAAACACCATCAATACATAGTTTACTATTTTGTACTGTTCATTGTCAGTCCAGTCGCCTATTTAAATTTTTCTATAACGACAATGTAATACCTATATATGTGTAATATCTTGTTCTGCTTGAATTGAATATTTATAGAAACAGTTAGAATAAAAAAGGCTTGTAGAGATGTATTTTTGTTATCAAAAAACGTTTGATTTCTATGTCAACCAAATCATAAAAAATATTTGGAGCTGAGAATGTTCAATTCAGCTAATTCGACTTATAAGTTGAATTGAGTATCTCTATAATAGTAAAATTAACTTGACTTGACGACGTTGACGACATCGGCGGCGGTGGTGTCACTGTGACAGTGAGTTGTTTGTCAATAAAATCTCTTTGCCTGGCAATATTCGTAAACACAGAGGGATAAAGCCAATTGTTGCACGGCGGGACACCAAATGAGGTCAAACCTGCCAAATAAGGTTTCGGGTCATTTGGCAAATCAAAACAAATCAAAGGTCCTCCGGAATCTCCCTGCAGTGTTTAAAACATTAAAACCTTGCTTCTCACAATCATTCAATACAAATATATTTTAATAAAATTTTAAAATTTCTGAATTGTTACTTCGCAAGTGCCGCTTAAGAATCCATTTGTTCCACACAGCATTTCGTCACTGAGCCAACTAATAGTTCCAAATAAGTATGGAATTCTGCACAAGTTTCTGGGCACCACTATGGCGTTCACCTTCTTAAGATAATCTGGAATTACAAATGGACCAAATCCAATTGGGTTTGCATTGCCCCAACCAGATGCAACACAATTTCCGGATGGTTCATGCTTCGGGGGAGGGAGTCGTATAGGTTTAACGTGTTTTATAAACTTCAGTGGCTTCTTCAGATGGATTATAGCAGAGTCAGAGTCGATATTTCGGCTGAAAAAAAGAAATAGACGGCTTTTCAGAGTTATATCATTTTTTCCAAAAAAATATATCAATTATTATTGCACGGAATGTACCCACTCATTGTAATTTGGATTGCACGCCATATTCTTCGCTCGCACTCTCTGCTGAGTTGATTCATTTTTATTTTTCATGTTGTGAGCCCCGGCCACTACCCTGATTCCCCTCACTGTCTCTCCAATAAGGCAATGACATGCTGTAATGATGTGGGTCTCGTCCAGAATACTTCCTCCACAAAAATGACGGCCAGAAAGTCTTTGCAGTGACACTTGCCAAGGGAATTCCCCCACGGTTGCTTCGGACCCTCCCATTATCCGGAATTGTTTTCGATTGGAACTTTTGGTGTGATTAATTGCAACTTCAGTTTCAGCAGATTCATTCTCTATCAGTGAATTATCTGGGAACTCGGCTTGCCATAATGCATCCGCTAAGCAATAAGTCAAAAAATATTGTATAATATATCAATTGAAATAAAGTAATATGAAACGATTTATCTTTTTCCTATGTAAATTGTTTGTGAAGAAAATTATCAACAGTTTTACTCCACATATTTTAGTATTTTGTATTTTTCAAACAGCCGACAAAAACTGACAAAGATAATATAGGCGAAATATTGGAAAATATTCCAATATTTCACCTATATTATTGGATATAGTATTAGTATTACTGACTTACTAAATACTTACTTACTACTTAGTAACTAACTTACTATATTACTTGAAGTATTATAAAAACGTTTAATAATAAATATTTCATGATTCAAAAAGGCTTTATTTAATTGTTACCTGTGGATGAAACTGTGGACAATAAAAATAGACCAAAAAGAAGTGTCAGCCTTTCCATGATTTATTCAACGAATGACAAAACAAACAGTTGTGACTCACTTACTGTATTGTAGAGACTGAATGAAATGCAATGGCAGCAATTTCACAATACTAATGACATTAAGGTTTGATAATAATCATTTTGGCACAATTTTATTGCAATGGCATCATATGCATGTAGAATATTATACGCAATATTATACGCAATGCATATCATGAATTCTGTGTGTGTAATACCACGTTTGATAAACGAAATGTTTGAGGTAAGGTATAATAATATCGTTACACAGTTAATTCAGCCTGTACTAAAAGGAGAGTTTAGAACTGATCATTTGTGTTCCCTAAAAATAATACAGCTCCGTTGTATTGGTATAGGTGAGTACGTGTTTTGATGCCCAGATAAAAGTTATAAAGTAAAAAATAAAATCATTTAAAAAATCATGGAGTATAGAAGTTCGAATTTAAACGCCTCTAGATGTTAAAAATAAATTGAAACGTGTAAACGATGCCGGGCATTGTATATTTGATTAAAATCATATAAGTCTTACTGTTTATATAGGTTTCCTATGAGCGCATATTTTATATTCATGTGTATGCGTTATATAACATTGTATTTTAAGTAGCAAATATACGGTAACGGAAATGCATCTACAACAATGTCCGTATTCAGGGGCGTATCTAGAAATTTGTACTGACTGGGGGGCTCGAGCTGGTTGGTGGGGGGGGGGGGGG
>JABASD010004227.1:0-16304 GCA_019776165.1 Pogonognathellus flavescens
ATTTGCAATACCTTGACTTAAAGGCCTATTTTACTGTGAGTGGTTCTACAAATAAACATGCAGAATAAAACGATGTACATATCCATGCATGGATGTATGTAGGTATTTTGTAGGTTCAATGATGCACACGGTCATATTATCATCTAGGTTGCCTATTGTAGTAGTAGTATGTGCAGAATCTACTTGTTCGTCACACCACCACAAGACCACAACACAGTAGGGCTTTTCACATCCCCTAATCCATTACATACGATCCAGCTTATTACGTTATAGAGGTACATTACGTGACATATTACAACACTAACGTAACGCAGTAACTACTACACGATGTAGACGAGACGCTATTGTACCGCAACGACAATGAAACTACATCATTCTTTTCTTTTCCACTGCTGCTTTTATGTCTGTACATATTTTGTTTACTGCAGATTTGCTCCAACACCTATGCATCCATTCTCAATGCTCCAATGCTCAATTAAACCAACTATAATGCAATATCGATATCCTGAACGTACCATGAACTGTACAATACTTATTTATGAGCCTTCTATATGCATTGATCAAATAAAATCTTTTTCGTAGATCATACTTATTCAGACTTTATACTTATTTAGCAGAATTGTCAGTTGCAAAAACAACTTTCATGTTAAAACTTATTGTTATACTGTAGAATGGTATATAAATAGGGTCGAAACTTAGTGTTAAGAATTAAAAGGACTAATTTTCAGGAAACTAACTTATTTCTCAATAAAGGTTACAGTGCGGTAGGGAACTGCATATAGACCAAAAACAGTAGTTAAAACAGTGGAGTTTATTATAAAGCTTTATTCAGGTTATGAATAAATCGTTGAGAACGAGCAAATTAGATTAGCTGACCATAAATACGAACTTTACTTGCACAAGCCATTTCCACACTTTACCAATTTATCACGTTTTTTGCGGGATTAAGTACAAAAAGAGAAACAACATTTTTTACTAACTACCTATAGGTATAGTACACATTATACGAATTAAAATACTGACCGAAAGATTAAGACAATCTGCATAACTCTCATGAATGACTCACCGACAAATATTATATGGAGAAAGCTTATTTTTCTTTCCTTTCACTTACACAACAGAAAATAAATACTTATATCTATATAATACAACGGAATAATTAGCTGTACCTTGACTCACTTTAATTGTTCATGATAATTAATAAAAGGTAGAACAAAGGCATTCTTTCCAGGTAAGCGTTTGTTGAGTAATTATTCATCAGTTCTATACCTTACCTAAATAGTTACGTGTTTCATGCAGATCTATTATGGGGTTTCTGTTTTTAGTTTTGTTTGCATGATTGTGTTATGTGATTGAAAGTAGCAGTTTGATTTGATTTTGTTATGAAAGGTAAAAGCTGAGAAAAATGGAATCTGAATGGAGGATTGTAAAGATTTGGTTGTTGTAGCGTATAGAAAGTTTGAAGAGAGTGAGTGAGTGTGAAGATATATGCAATCTGGATACGGTGGTGGTGCTGTTGTGAATCTGATTCTTCTTACACGGTTTAGTAACTAAAGTAGGGCAGTATAGTGGTGTTATGCCATTGTACTACTTGTTAAAGTATTTCTCACAATGTTTACCCTGTTTGATAATATTACATTGTTAGATATAGAGACACAGGCTTAGCATGCACATAATATTCTTCATGGCTACCAGAAGCACTATAGCTGTGTGTTGTATGTATAAATAAATTGCATTGGCACACTGATGGTTCACAAGGGGAATAGGATTTATCTCTAAAATAGTGGTACGAGTATATCCTAATATCATAAATACAAATAAACAATGTTGAGTCCTCTGTTGTACTATAACACTAGCTTTCCCTTTCACTCAGTATTTAACCACATTTTCAGTTTGATGGGATGTACCATAAAATATAATATTGGAATTAGCTTTGCCTTTATTTAACTTGTTGTATTGTGGTACTTTGTACTAGCATGGTCATATAAATAGGTGACAGGGACTATAAAAATTATCGGTACACATGAATTCGGCATTGGGTCCATTTCATAGCTCAATCACGTCGGAAGGAATTTATGGTCACTTTTACTTTACTCTCACTAACATTGTAAGTACAACAATGAAATTATAATATTGTTCTCCGCAAAAGCTAATAAACCTATCAGCTTTACTCTATATGTACTTTTACCACCAATTATGCATTCATCAAAATAACCTGCCATTCTGTTCCTATTCCACCCGTACAATTATTTATCATCATTTACACTCCTCAACTCTGCCATAAATTAATCTACCGTGCATTCTTCAAACTGCTACTACGCTATGCTACATGGTTGTTTTCCCTGAGTTTATTGACAATAAATGAAGTCATAATATTTTATACATGGAAATAGAATACAATGGAGTTACTCAGTGAAACGAAAGGAGAAAGCAGATTATTTAATAAGTCTCATGACTCGGTGACTTGTTATAAAAATGTGTGAGAATCTAAGGATATTTCTATGACTTTTACAACGTCATCAGATCATTGAGACAATTCCGAGTAGTTTAAAGAAAAGGAAAAGTCTAGCCAGGCCTGGCAAGTCCTATGTGACTGAAAATGTGAACCTCTTCTTCTCTCTCTTTCTCTGTCTGACTACTCTCCCGGTTCGGGTTCTTCTGGTGAGTTACTATATTGGGCTTTTGACTATAGAGTGTACAAGTGCTCAATCCACTCAAGGCGAAGACTGCAGATGTTTGCCTGCATGTGGGTGGCACTAGCCTGGAACTATGTAAAGAACTTTCATATCACAGCTATCGTCATAACAGCTATAAAACCTGGACTGCGTGGAGCAGGATGCTTTCTCTTGTCTTTGCAGTTTCTTCGTTGCTTTTACTTTGCTTTCGTTTCCCAGCCTTTGACTTGCTTTCATTTGCCGTATGTTGACGCATATATTACGTACTCCCACTACTACTACAACCAAATCGTATTGTAATGTAGTGCCGTGAAATGAAAGAGGATATATACACAGTGTGCATGAACTATAGAGGAAATTAAACGCAAAATAGCAAATATTTCATTCAATAACATGAAGATATAAGTATATGAATGACAAATATGAATGATGCGGTAAGTTGATGACGATAAAAACGGAAAATGAGCCAGATACAATGCAACGCTGCTAATTTCTGCATATGAATAGTTTTCTTTAATGCTTCATGAATAGAAAGTAGAAAGCCAATGATGAATGCGAAACCTATGCAGGTATACGTAGCTACTAGTAATGTGCAAAAATTGGAGTTCATTTCATATGAATATAATACTCAAATATCGTTGTTCCAAATAAATAAACGTTTTCGTTTACACATGGATAACGTTCAATGGAAAGGTCATGCGTCACTAATTTATAAGTATGTATCCGCTATCCGCTTCTCCAGTCTTTTCTGCTCTAGGATGAAATTCAATGCAATGCGGTAGCTAGCTTTCATCATTAACTGATTTCAGAGCTGCTGAATTCTATAATGTTAAACAGTTCGCAGAGATGACTCAAAATATTGCAGCTTCAGGCTTAATATACCTTTCGGGGAATCGTAAATATTTTGCGGAGGCATTGTACCAATAAACTCAATCGCACTCAAAACTTGATATTTTTATAGTTTGAATTAACAATCTAAAATGAAGTTATTCCAGGAAAGTTGACTCATTAATTCCTTGCTTCAATAGCTTTAGCCTTGTGATTTTATTAGATCTGTACTCAGCTTGTACTCTTCTCTCTTCTGACGCTAACCTAGTCACACCGTAATCATACACAAGTACAGCAACCGACGGAAACTGAATCACACTTTCACCGTTTCAATGACGTTCTGACGCACATATCATCCACCCACACTCCAACTTTCTATGCACTTGCACTGCTACGTTTACAACAACATCTACGTAACAGACGAGTAGTCGCTCCGATGGGCTACCTTAAGTCAAAATTGAAGATGATCCTGACGGAATCACTTTAACCAATTGCAATATACACAAACATTGCACTACTACTACAACCAACCCAAGGCCAGATTACTTTTCCTCATGACACGCTGTACATTTGAAATTCAAATTGTACTCAGATTTAAAAGTACTATTTTTATTTTCATATAGATCACTACAAAGAATGGAGAGACATTAAAAACCACCGTTTAATATAAACAGTAAATGCGGCAGTAGGTATATGCTTTACTACTTTTGAAGAAATGCTTGGTGGAATCGACTAACCATGAATCCAACTTGAATGTATGCGATTAAAATTACAACCGCATACACGTTTGCCGTAACAATGCGTAGGTAAGTAATTTAGAGCAGTAAGTAGAATTTCAAATACAGCCAAATATCCTTTATTACGAAATTTTCACCATCGTTTGTTAAAGACAATGGATATAAAGAGTAACAGTTTATTTGCCCTTCTTCGCTTTAATTTTTCTCAAGTAGAACTCAAGTTCTTTACCTTCTAAAAGATATCCGTCCGCTCTACCAACTTGACCGGGTCGGCTCGAAACACAGGCTGAAAAAAATATAACATCACATTAGTTAAGGTGAATTGGGTAATTTGAAACTTTACTTTATAAGTTTCTATAACCCTCAGAGTAACTATGACATGAGTGCCCACGGTAAATAGCAGTAGGTAAGGATAAACATCATAGGAAATAGAAATGACGAAATAAAAGAAATGTAGATTTGTCTTAAAAATATTGTACCTAGCACACGACCAGTTTGGAATTGTTCTTCAAGTGATGCATCTACCTTGGAGGTTTTTTGTCTTAACTTTAGCTTTTTTTCTACTTTTTTAGATCGCTTTTTGTTGAGCAAAGCTTCTTCAGCTTCAGTCTGGTAAAAATGAAAGAATGAGTAAATTATATGTTGTGATTAAATGAGTATTCAATTCGTATTACATTAAGAAAGAATGAGAAATCTTACCAGCTTATTTCCCTTCTTGCGTCCCAAGGGAATGCCATAATGCGCTTCGTACCATTGCCTAAAAGGAGCTCCGTCAATAACAACGATGGCATTTTTGACGAGGGTTTTAGTTCTCACCAACTCGTTATTTGAGGCGTTGTATACCACATCAATAACACGAGTCTTTCTAGTACAACCTGAAAAAATATTTTAACTTTAATATTTCGTATTGACAGTAATATTCAGTACAGCTGTTGACAAAAGTCCATCGAACAAAATATTATCATCATTGACTCTATGCTGCTTTTCAAACAGAATAGGGTTAATGAATTGCTTATTGGTCGAGGGTTTAGCCTCTAAAGACTTCAGATCGCTGTGTGGATGAATTAAGGTTGTTATCCTTTCATAATCTTTCAGTTGACACGCTTTATCATCATTTACAAGTCGGGTAAAATAACCAAAATCCAAAAATGTATGTACTTACATTCAGAACCCCATGAGAAATTTCCGGTGTCCAAACGAAGTGCTCTGAACTTTAAGTTTCCTCCTCTCGTTCTCACGGTATGAACGCGACGTGCACCTAACTGCAAAAGAAACAACAAAATGCATAAGTAAAAGTCATTTCCAAAAACATGACCATAAAAACTTGAAAGTACATATTGTAAATCTTAATTCAGAACGTTAGAGGTGAATCTAAAGAATTGTCTCCGCATAACACTCTCGGCAAAATTCGGTCATCATAATAATCGTCAATTTGGTAAAAATTCGAGGGAGTTTTGTATTTGTAAGTACCTTTGTATTAGCAGCTGGGCGACCTAATTCGAACTTCCTCTTCTTTCTCAAAGGGGCTCTTTTACCTCCTGTCGCCCGACGCTTGTGATAATGATCTCTTGAAATACCTGTTTAAAAAATATTTATCATTAATACTCAAAATGAAAGAAATACTTACACTACTCCCAGTCATATTTCCTAGTAATATATTCTAACATTTAAAAGTTCCTCACACAGAAGATTAACTTTGCTTATTAAAAGTTAAATGAATTTGAGTTAACAAGTAAAAAAAAAATCTAAAAATTCTGCTAAAAAGACAAGAATTCATTGATTTCATTCACGTAAATGAATCATTGACCGGGCAGGAAGATTAAAAACTTGATGATTAAAGAAAATGATTAATGTTAAAAAATGGTATCTGATGTCTGGCGTGCGGGGAAGTTATGTTTACGCTTGTCAGTTAACCAACATCAAATAAAAACTGATATACTTTACTATTTACGGCGAAAACGTATATTTACTTTTGATTAGTTATGAAATGTTGAATGAAGTTACTGATTAAACTGAAAATAATGTCCTAACTGACATTTAAAATTGAAAAAGAGTAATGACAAATAAAATTTCTAACTTACCCATCTCGAACACGGCGTGCCAAGAAGACTACTATGAACTATGGCTGGCCATGCAAGAGTGCCGTACTAAACATTTCACTTGCACACAGCACATTGCCGACAATGGTGCCTTCCTTCTCCTGCAGAGACTGCTCCAAACTCAACATTGCACCGCTTCCACAACCTCTCCGCAGAAATAGTACGCACTCAAATGCAAGAGGTCATTTTCAACAACTCTACTACATTGATACTTGAACAAGAAATAGAATGGCAGCCAAAGTGATACTTTTTATATTGGACTGCTGGAACTGGAAGGAAGTCTGTTTTAGGTACTGCGGTAGTGTGGCAGAGTTTTTTGTGTATTTATTGCCAGCTATAGCTATGCCTTGCTTCACTAGACTTAAAGTGCACCAGAGAATGCGTATTCTAAGAATTGGTAATGTTAGAATTCTCATAAAAATGTCTCACTGCAAAGAATGCAATTAGGTTTGTCGCTTTGTGTCTACTGTCTAGTCAGTCTCAAGTTATAAATACATAAAAATCCTTCTGATTGCTTTACTTACCTTACAAACATCACGATGACATTAAAGTTTATAAAAATGAAGGACTAGAAGGTGATTACTTTAATTACTCAATTGTTACTGACATTAATATATTACTTTTCCACTTTAACGTTTCTTTAATGAACACTAGGCATCAATTTACATATTTCTTAGTTCGTCACCCTGCCTCCTATACCATGCAAATCTACGTGCATACCAAAAATTTATTACCCTGATCAACTATCACTACCTTATTGCCGTATATTCTATAACAACTTGAAAAATTCAAGATGTAAGTTATTATGAACACAGTTAATAAAGAAATTTTGTTTTTATAATCATTTTACACATTTAACAGTGTTTAAAACTCATAATTAAGTAATTCTATGTAATCATTATGATTCATTATATTACCCTACCCCGTTGTACCCTCTTGAAACGAAACATCATTAAAATAAACATTATATGCTCTGCCCAGAACAGGGTAGGGTAATAATAGGGTACCTATTTGGCGCATCTGATGGATTACTAACAATAAGTGAACTAAATCATTTAATTTGTCCGTGGTGAACCTTCATGTAAATCGAAAATGGAAAAGTGTTAAAATTAATGTAGGTAAATGGCATGGCTAATTTGAATTTTTTGAAGCGTTTAGTAATTTTAGTATCTACACAAGTAAAAAATCTGCAAAAACTTTGACACTTTATGAGAATTTAACATTTTTAATCTATTTAGCACAAATATATATGAGAGACAGATATTATAATATTTACAAAATACCTGGCTGAAAGTAAAGGACGTGTATGAAGAAATTGATCGTCTGGCAACTGTAGACAAAGGTATTTCCATGCAGTGAAACCTTTAGCTTTATATGGAACAAAAACTAGAATGCAGAATGCTAGAAATCCCATAGCATACCAGCCATACACGATACAAATGCCTAATATGACCTGACTATTTTATGTGACAAGAGAGGTTTGGGTATGCATTGCTCTGCTTTAGTAAAAGCCGTAGCTCTATATCCATCCATAATGTAAACTGTAACCATTCGATCCGAAAATGTCTACACTATCTATAATTTCTATAATAATGGTTTCATAGCATCAGTAGCCATATAACTACTGTATTTTGTATGATCTAGTAAACCTATTTAATCTTGCTGCATTCATATAGCAATACTCGGACATGCATACACGGAGCCAGTATTATTACCTCCAAACGAAGTACCTATCTGTCCCTGTCTCTCCGGATCGTTCATATAACAATAAAAGCTTGTTGATGCTATAATATAGCCGTAAAGCAAAACCTACCTATTTGCGCTGTCGTTTCGTGAGCTGAAAGTCCCCTATGTATATGCGTTATATAATCCTGCTGGTTCCTACGTCTACTTTATACACAAACAGAAAGTACAGACAGGAAAAACATAGGTTTAGTGAGTATTTATTTGTGTTGGGAAGAAATGTTAGCTTTCCTCACGCCTTTTGGCAGTACACATCAAATACAAGTAAATTTTGCTGTTGCTTCTCTCTTGTAAAAACTATTTGACATTCCATGATTCATTTCCTCTGTTACTCGCTACTTATGTATCTTAATTATGTGTTACTTGGCTGTCAAAAATACATACATAATTGGTCAACAGAGTGCAAGCAATCCACACAGAGGTATGTTGCCCATTCTCTTTATCTTTTAACGCACAGTTAACTTACAAACGCTGTATAGACACATTAATATTTTATGAATTAACCGAGATACAATATCAAATCTTAATATATCTAAATCAATACAAAGCAAAGCCCGAAATGTAAACAAAACACTCTACCTACAACCATTTTCAAGTTCACCAATACCTTTATCTACTAACTCAACAAAGAATAGAGCTATAAGTATAACTACGATTTAAAGTTTCATTACGTTGAGTACTATACTCTTAATGTAATCTGTACACAGAACACTTTACTGAAGTTGTGCTGCGTTAGTTAGTGTACATGGTAATCAATAGTAATAGTATCTACAGTATAGTTAATGTACATTCATAGTACGAAACAAACAAAGACAGTTTTTATTTATACTCACATTATCATTTTATAAGCGTTAACATTTATGTTCCATTGATTTTGTGTTTGTTAACAAATTTCTAACAACAAGTAAAGCATTGTCATCAGTATTAACTGATTAATTCCTGATATATTATGTCACTAATGTGCTAAATATTACAAACTGTATGCTTATATACAAATGACAATTTTTATTTTTATGCTGTACCGGGTACTATACTGTAGCTTATATTTTGGATGTATTTTATGGGCATTATATTATAACTACCTACAGTATTTGCAAATTCAATTCATTATGAGTACTTAATTGTAGTACTCACATTGAATTTGAACCGACAAATTGTATTAGTACACAAGTTGCATTTATATATTTATGATGGTTTTGTCTGGAATATAGATAACCGGAAGTATTGACGGCGGAGTAGTGGAAAGAGAGGTTTACCATTAAAATATTCCAACATGTGTCAGCTTGAGTGCCGCATCCGAATGTTATGATTCTGAAAATCCATGCTATCGAGTGAATCACTTTGAAAGTGGTAAAGACACATTTGCTTATTTAACTATCTATGTCCATTGTATGTGTGTTCATGCTTAATGAATGATTGTCTTTGTATCAGTCAAATGAGAACGAATGAGCGAATGTATATATAGGTGATTCGTAGAACGTAGAAGTATATTCGGTGTTTTATATATAGAATAGTACATTATGTATTACTAATATGTGTTATTTTTGCATTTTACTTTACAGATTTATCTCTTCGTTTCTGATTTATGTACGTCGTATGGAAGAGTATGTGTACATCCATGAATGTACTAATAATATGATATTGCTGTTGCATTTCATTCATTAACCACATTCTGGATCTTAATTGACTGCAACATAATATATTGAACAAACATCACCACCAACGCACCACTGCACCTTACTCAGACAGGAAATGACTAATGAAGGGTAACTATGCTGATGGTAACAAAACTGGAGGAGCATAACATTTTATGTTCGCAACTCATTTGACCTTACAAGACATCAGGATTAATGTAATCGGCCTCTCATAACTTGCACATCTAAACAGAAGTAAGTGTAATGATTCGCACATTTGTATGCAGAAAAATTATACAGTAATACCATAATAACCATTTTACAAAGTGAATTGTTCTTTTTGTAGACTTACGAACTCACATACCACTTTTGGTTTCATATGAACCATCCGTCCAACAGCACAAAAGAAACCGGAAAGAAAAATTATTCGAAGAGAAATGCAAATATTATTCAAACTTCAAACATTCTTCAATTATCTTGATGAATCGACGTTTATTCAAAAACTATAAATACTCAAGGAAGAGCAAGAAAAAGTTTTAAAGAGGAAATCATACTTGCACAGAAAAATAATCATTATGACGGACATAACGTATCTTAAATCTTCAAGAACTTTAAAACCAACTCTCTTTAATGCCATTCTTCTATGTGTTATTACTCTGATACTTTTCCCTTCAATATCAAAATGCGCCAAGAATAAAGATCGGGATTCCCCATCCGGGGATAGGGAATGTTCAGCAATTGGCAATCTTATTAAATCAAAAGGGTTCACGTACCCATGGTGGGATTCTCGTGCAGGAGATTCTTCCACAGGTTCCAGTAATACGTGTCCTGGTGCAGCAACTAGTGCAAAAAGTTCTAAATGTTGTAAAGATTTTGACACGGCTATCCTGAAAACCCAAGTATCAGAGCATTTTAGTCAAAAGTGGTTAGGGTCAAAGTTGATAGCGGCTGCTGAAATTTTCAAGGATCGAAAGTCAAGATTCGATGTCACATTTAAAGCCCTACTGTCAAGAGCGCATGCATCCTTCCATGCAATGTTTGAAAGAACGTAAGCCGATTTCATACAGTGCTATAATTGTTATGGTCCATTTAATAGTATTTTTTTTATTATAAAAAGGTTTGGCAAACGTGTACGAATATTTTCGCTCTTGCAGGTATGGAATGTTGTATATCCAGCATGCTCATGTATTCCATGCGCTATTCTCCACACTGGAAACATACTATGAGACAGGAAGGGATTCGTTAGAGTCGAAACTGAACGAGTTTTTTGCGATTTTGACCAGGAAGATGTTCGAGGTCTTAAATTCGCAATATGATTTTGAAGAATCATACCTTTCTTGCGCTACAATTGTCATATCGGAAAAACAAGGAAATGAATTGCACAGACAAATAGTTTCCAGCCTTCGAAGATCATTTGTAGCAACACGAGCTTTGGCACAAGGTTTACAGGATGGAGATAAAGTTTTGAACAATTTATTAAAGGTAAAATACATTCATATTTACAATTAAGCTGTTTCGACTACACAATCTGTTAAAATGAAAGCTAAGTTGATTAATTTTTCATTCTTTAGTTGCAAATGGGTCCAGAATGTCTACTTTCAATGCTGAAACTCATTCAATGTCCAATATGCGTAGATCAGAAAGCGTACAAGCCATGTGTACCACAATGTATGAGTGTCACTTCAAAGTGTTTGAGCCCCTTTGTTTCTATGAGTAAACCATGGACAGAATACACTAACGCGTTGGAAGGTATAATTGATCGGTTAGTGGGACCTTACAATGTTGAAGCTGTGGTTGAACCCATCCATATAAAAATCTCAGAAGCGATTATGAATTTTCAAGAATCGGGACCAGAACTTAGTCAGGCAGTGTTTGCTAAATGTGGAAAGCCCAAGCTAAAATCCTCTGGGTGAGATTTGATACACATTGCGAAAATTCCTTCTTTAATTCTTACTATGATCGTATAAAATTATGCCGATTTACTTTTCATAGTTTAATTGTATCAAATTATGTATAACAGTTATAGCAAACGGGACACAACTTCAAAAGGACAAAATCAACGTAGCTCGTCTTCCAAATCATTGGATGGAAGTTCAGGTCGCAAGACCCTCTCAGATGGAGCAAATGTGCCAGTAACAGGTGCCGATGGGGATATGCAACCGAGCAAATCTCTGGAAAAGCTCCTTCGGGAAACAAAAAATCGCGTGAAGAAATCTAAAACCTTGTGGGAAGTTTTGCCCAGACAGGTGTGCAATGCCATCTCAAAAGATTACTCTTCTCAACTATGCTGGAATGGTACAGCCGCAATTAAACCTGACAAAAATAAAACTGCTGAAGAAGCTGAGACAAAACCTCCACTTGGCAAAGGATCTCCTAATCATTTAGTAGCTGAGCAAATTATAACACTACAAATAATAACAGATAAACTTCGAGCTTCTTTCAATGGACAAGATGTTCAATGGGTTCAAGAAATCCGTAAGCGATTTTTACATTATTACATGCCATAGTGTGAGCATTTGCGCATAAACGGCTTAATGCAAATAAGAATATTACAGTATATAGTACCTATATATTTTTTTCTATTGTAGCTGAAGAATTCGACATTGGCAGTGGAATGGGTTCCGGATCAGGGGACATGCCGACAGATTTGGATGACTCTGATGATGATGATCCTAGTGGTCAAATAAAACCACAATGGAAGCCACCCCCTAACCGAACTTCAAATCCTAGATTTCCTTCTGGAACCCCACCCCCTATTTTCAATCCCTTACCTGGTGATGACGATGATGACATTGGTCGAGACAATTCAGTAAACTTTAATGTCAATACGAATTCGAATAGAAGACCCAGTGTCAACTCTGGTGGTTCATCTAATTCACAACCCGGTGTTAGCAGTGGAGGAATTGATTTCTTTGTTCCTCAACCTCCGAAAACTAATCAACCCGTCGTCCCTCTACAAACAACTACCACCACAACGAAACGCCCTGACATGGCAAATCATCCGACCACTCCTAGTAAAGAAAGTGGGGATGCGGACAAAACTGTTGCTGTGTTTAAACTTTTTACGCCTATAATAGTAGCTATGATTGGAAAAATGTTTTCCTTTAGTTAGATCTGTTAGATCCTTAGCGAAGCTATTATTCATTTTGAGCTTTGACTATGTACTAAATTTATATTATTTTAAAATCGTATCCCCCCAACGCATTTAAAATAGATTGTATTTGTATTTAAGAGCTGCTGTTTTCGGTTTAGTCAAAAAAACTTGAAGTTTTATATACTATCGTGTAGTATCGGCACACCTTTTTGTCATGGACTTACTTATTGTAACTTTGTAACGGTAGAAGTATTATATAGGCTTTGTGTGTTGTCTTTGTAAATACCTAAATGTATAGATGTGAATAATATGAATGGTATCATCGTGGTAGCTATTGAAAATCTAGAGCAGCTGAATAAAGTCAGGCAGGAAGTAAGTTCGAAGATGACATATTTAAGTAAGTAATTAATAATATAAGATGTGCGAATTATTAGATTAGAATAGCAGTATTGGATTCAGTTCGACAAAATCTTACAGACAACCCACAGAGGTTGAAGACTTACTATTAGATACACTACACGTGTGTATCTACGCATAATTTTGTAGATAATGTCCCACTCTTTTGAGTCTTTTGGTTAAAGTTACTTCAGTACACGTAATGTAATTGTGATAGGCAGTTCTAATTTACAAATCAAGCAATTCAGCGTAAAATGTCTCTTATATATAAATATATACTTATTAGAGCTGCAAAAGTTCATACACCTAATTATTCTTCCATTAAGAATCAATAGAATATGCCTCAAGTGAAAAGGGTCCATGATGAATTATTCGGATGATCTAAAATGTTTAGGTAAATCGTGAATACAGGGAGACGTGACTATAATTATTACGTACAAACTCATTTTTATGTTGAAATTGCCAAGTCATTTTCTCAATTTTACACTTCACAGTCAATCGTTGGCCTTTATAAACTGTATGGATGAGTTATTGGTTATTTGGATGGAGATGGCGATGTGGTTGGATTTTTTATGGTTACTACATAATTGATGGTTAACAGTATTGAATTTGCTTTGCCATTTAATCAAATGTGAGACAGTTCCTCAAACGGCAATAAGTTGTTCTTTTTCGCATCTTAAGTGACATTACACTGTTATGTATGCAGATGTACAGGAATTCAAATAAGAATTTACTTCCCCTTTCGATATTCGGACAATAAAATATTGAGGACTTGTTTTTATACAAAAGTGAGTAGAATTGGTTAAAGATTGCCACTTGCAACTCCCATAGGAATAGTATACTGTTTCATTCACCGATCATTTTATTGATTTGTGTGTTTGAGAAAGTTTATGCAGACGTAAATGGTAAATACACATACATAAGAAATTGTGTGATGCTCTTGATTGAATTATGCTCTTTGAATGTTCCTACGTGCTGGAACTAAATGGTTAAATTAGAAACACACAGTAGGGAAACCTGTGTAATTATATCAGTACAAACTACAAACCTTATTATAGCTTAAAGCTCTGTGTCCCTTCCGATTGTTGGAATTGAAACTTTAATGAGCGTTTGAATGTGGATGTTTTACTTTTAACTATAAGTGTAGCTTGTAATTGGTCTGTTAACTTTTAAAAGGTTAAGCAAAATCTCACTCAACCCCGTGTATTCATCAAATTAGGGTGTATCTATGTGAAAAGTAGTGGTAACTGGTAACTTAACATGACATTTTACAAAACACATGTTATTATTAGCGATAAAAGTATTATTTCATGATTTGTGATTTATTAATTAATAATGCTGTATCAGTCTTATTTAGGTAACTGCCAGCTATATGCATTTGTTTGTACTTTGTGTACTGTACTAGGGACTGTATTATTTCCAATAGGGATTTTCAATTCTAAGTTTTGATTAGAATCAATTATGTATTTATAGTCATTTAGTTTGGACGATCAACAAGCGTGCCATAAAGCGTGTGTTGTACTATTATGTAATGTCTACATTACTTCCTCACTATTTTTTCATCACAGTTTATGACATTTTTACTATTCCTTTATTTCGATATTCCACTTTATAGCTTTAAATTACTTGACAGTATAAAATATAAAGAATAGAGTTTTTGTTTCGTTAAAAATTCTCTACATGAAATTTTTAAGTATAGGAAATTTTGCTTTCTGACTTTTTGTTATAATTTTATATTTATGTTGATGATGCGTGTAAGTTTAGTTTAGTTAATACATACCTGACTGACTGAGATTGTTTGTACATATTATTTGATGTTTTTATAACTCACATAACATTCTTTTAAATGTACTGCCATAATATTAATTGTAAAGATTACAAGAACCCAAATGCTCTTTATAAAAGTACAACATGACTATTTATGAGTTTGAATTGAAATGGCAAGAAGTTGGCATTTACTATTGTTATACTCAACTTGTTAAACTACTCATTATTGTATCAGTGTCGGTGTCAGTCAATCCAAGTTCCACTATTTATTTATCCAATGAGTACAATCAAATCAAAATCTCATTTTAGTTGTTATTATTTAATTATTTGCATTATTGTTTCCAATTCGCTTGTATTAGCTTTTGTTTAAGTGCATCTGCTTGTATATTTGTGTTGTGTTCTTCCACATTTGTATAATTTGTGTATAAGTTTCACAACTCCTCTCAACTCATGTCTCATGTCAAACCATGCAAGCACATACACCCTTTAGTCCCTTTAGTTCGTATTTTTGACTGTACGATATAGTACATCTCCTTTTTTGGTCTGATTGAAGAAAATCGTTTTTCCAAACATCCCTGAGTTGTATTCAATTATTAATTACCAATTATTGGTTATGTAAGATAATGATTAGAATCATATAGTAGTTAGTTAATTGATCGTTAAATGTAAATAATATTTGTATTGTTGTAAATCTTATAAATAATAATTAAAAGTACCTATATACTATATATATACATACTTACCTTATAAAATGATTGTAAATTCTGAAATAGATGTAGCTTAGTAAGGAATGTACAAATGAAATGATTCAAGATCAGAAGATCACAGTAGTAATTTCTTTTCTCAAAGAAAATCCACATCCCACCAAGGCACCTAGAGTATAATAGTAAACAATAGGTAGAGCGGATAGAGCCTGCAAATACATACAAAGTCAAAAAAGCGCCAAGTTGGGAAACGTGACGTAGTTCGGTGGACAGCGACTTTAGCTTTATCATTGTTCTGCCTGGTTATTGCATCGTAATACCATATAACAAGTGCATTATTTATTACATTTCCAAAAATTTTAATTTCGTGACATAAATTAGTTGGAAAGTGAGTGCACAAGTTCGAGAAAAAGGAATGCGAATAACATTTTTCGTCGATTTCCTACAAAAAGCAAAAGAGTTAGTAAATTGTGGGTTACTCAGTGCCGCAGTTTTTATTCTGAGACACTTCCACCCTTGCCTTGCTTGGATGCAATTATTTAAAGATGATATCATTTTAACCCTTGAGTCACAGAAGATGTCATATTTAAATTTATGTAAGAATTTGCTCATGTCATTTTATTCTCT
>JABASD010004228.1:0-16300 GCA_019776165.1 Pogonognathellus flavescens
GCCTTCGGCCCACAGTCGGCTCGGAGGGCGCTGATTTCGTTACGAGGGCGCTTAGAAACTATTCCACCCGTGGCAATCCGTTAAAATAAATGAAATTCTACATCCAACATCAACTGATTTTCAAAATTGCAATCTCCATTTTTAGCAACATTGATACATTCAATTTATTGTCATACAATACATCTTATTGCTGCTTGCAGTTGCCCGCGATTTGTTTATTAACCGTTCGGTCATTCTACCAATAACGAAAATAATCAATTAAAATGTTTATATTTCGGTGGAACTATTTTTTATATACAGAGTCAGCAGTAGAATCTAGAAATAAAATTATACGTTGTTTTATTTTATTCGGCTTTATTACCTTAAACTTCAATAATCAATCTCTGTAAATGTTGAATTTTGGGATAGTTTCGCTTCGCAAAAGTTACTTCTTTGACTTCGACTACTGTTGAAATTGTTGTTTGCTGGTGGCTGGAATCAGAGCTTCAACTTAAAATGTCAAAGGAAGTTGATATTTAGTTGTGATGTCTAAAATTACTCTGAACAACAATAATTTTAACAATTCTACTTAAATTGAAATGTCACATTAGTCACATACCAATATTCAACACTGTTGATAAATAAAACTTGTTTTAAAAACGAATGTATTGCAAAATTGAAAATTCTCGTCCTCTTGCATTTCCACTCCTATGTCCTTAACAGCTGACGACTGATAATTATTATTTACTTTCGAAAAAACTAACCCCTGTTTACTGAAAACACTGCACTTTAATTTCTCAAAACACAACAGAAGAAGTTTAATTTCGAAGCACGTTATAATATTTGCCGAGCGTAAAGTCTGTAAACCCTTCCTTTACGACGCCACAACTCAACCTAACTAGCTGAGCGAAAGAGCTCGAATACAACATCGTTCGCGTTGTTCCAAAATAAGTATCCCACAAAGCACACAAACTGTTACTTCCATTCGGGAACTTATTTCGAAACACCAAAAAACAAGCACACTTCACAGGCGCACTATTTGCTGATTCGTTATTATGATGTGACTTTTTGTACTTGAAGCCATTTAGAGCTATCCACGGTTACTGGTTTTAAAGTCGATTCGAAAAATCCGGACGAATAAAAATATTGTTAGGTATTCGAATTCTATTTGTAAAAGTATCGCCCAAAGCTAAAAATACCTATCCTCATAAAATTGATAAATCAGGCATATAGTGTCAAAAATTAAAAGATTAAAGCTATATGAATTAGTTATTTCGGTATAATTTTCAATATAAATTGTAATTTTTGTACCCTTGCTGTCAAAATTTATCTACTGTGTAATGCTGTGATATATTAGTGGATTCGAATACATGATAAAATATGTATAAAACTAATAAAACATAGCAGGATTCGAGGTTTACTTTTATTCTCATAAATATGCCGACCATTCAAGCATACATAGCTGAAGCAAAAATAAAAATTAATTGTAAAAGTTAATGATAGTAGGTGACGGTAAGCATTTAAATTGAGAAAACAATTTTAGCCTTCAAAATCGATTTATTATGTATGGAGCATGAGTTATAAGTTCGAATCACAGCAATTAAGCTGGACCGTTAAATAGCTCTAAATGTATTACACACACGTACACAGGAGCATACAGTTGTACATACTCAGAAATCAAAGACCAAGCCTCATCAAGTCATCCGGACTCAGAAAATTACATTTACCTACGTCACACACAGAATGAATGCGAGAGAAAAGATATATCCGACACACGGATCGAAGTTGTGAACAATATTCTGAAATCCATCATGCATATTTGCAAATGAAAATGGAACCGCGATGAATAATTTTACGAATATTGGTTAAAAAATGCTATCTAAACATTTTTTTCTTACTACAATAAAGTAATAATTTTGCATTAGCACCCTGAGTCATTTTATTGATAGCAGTTTACCTATTTATCATTTAATTAAACCTGTTGATATCTGTATGCTATGTTAATTTAACACACTAAATAATAGGCCCTATTCGCACCAGCGGACACTTTATTCGATTAGCCAGTGTTTGTGCGCCCAACTTAGCTCGTTAACGGCTTGGCTCGTTAACGGTTCTGTTCGTTAACGGTTCGGCTCGTTAACGGTTCGGCTCATTAACGGTTCTGTTAGTTAACGGCTCGGCTCGTTAACGGTTCTGTTCGTTAACGGCTCGGCTCGTTAACGGTTCGGCTCGTTAAGAGCTTAATGAGAGTTCGGTCGGGAGCCAGCATTAGTTTAGTCCATACGCATACTTTAAAGTTTCCCCAATGGCAAGTCTTCGTCTGCCGCAGCTTTTGGATTGTAACATTAACAATGTTTTTTAAATGAATTTTTGAATATTAATAGTAATTTAGAAACATGCATCACAACTCAACCAGTGTGCCAGAACTGATATCTGACATTCTGATCCAAATTCCTTTTTTTGGTTGTCGGATGACTTTGTCTTGAGCATGCGAAACAAAATTTTAGGAACCTAGACAGACCAGAAAACACCGCAGCAGCAGCAGCACACACTGTGACTGTACGTGTATGCGTAAAGAAGTAGAACAGTGCCAGTGGAGAACCCAGATATCAGACATCAGATAAGGATATAGGTAAAGTAGCGTAAATTTGATAGCGCATAGCGGTACACGGTACACCTTAATTTAGTCAACAACGCCAAAACGTGAGGAATCGAATGAGATCAGAAAAACAGTGAAATGATTTAATCAATTTAACTTTGCTGCGAAGTCGTAGTAGTCATATTTACGGACAAGTAGACTAGTTAGTGAACGCTGAACAGTACGACTTGACTGGCCAAAAAAGTTTGTCTGGACTCGTTTGGAGTGTGGAGTCTGGAGAGAAAATTCTGTTTTCTTGATATTTAAGGCAAGGATTTTAAACTACCTTTTAAGTTATTCAAAAATTGAATTCTTGATCCTGGCTTTGTTTACTGCATGTCAACGTGTCAGCAGTGGTTTAATGTGTTGTCCGCAATCATTACAATAATACTTTTATTGTGTGATTCTGCGACAACCAAAACCTACAACCAAGGACTAATCAAGGTTTCGTTTTAACCCAGTTATAATTTGCGTATATTTTACATTGTTTGTTTAATTAAAAATAGTACCGCTGCCAACTTTACATAATATACAATTTTGCATATATCTACGTTACAATACTCTACAGTCTACAATGCTGAATGCATGAGAAATAAAGATTCGGCAATGTTGAATGTAGATTTTAATATTGTTTTTGCAGAACACCGAAAACGCAGCTAATATTAAAACAGCAATCTCTTCTACTAATATCGTGTCTCACAATTAGTCAGTCGCAAGGTCGCAAAAAATTGTCGCAACCCTTTGTGCTTATACTTTTACTATTCAGTATTATTTGACGCATTGTTTCTATTTACTTATTTATTAGCTAAATAAGACTATCATATCGATATCACTGTTTAATATGTGCCCACTTGCATACACACATGCATTGTGTATACAGCCATAAAATCTTTTTAATTCATTGCTTATTTATTTTGACAGACTGACTTGGATGTAAATAACATACTTACCCTCCGCCTGTTCGCCTGATGCCGATGATTTAGGATTGTAAATTACAATTAGCGATTAGTCTGCAGAAATGGGGTACCGTTTAGAAGTTCAATACTTAACTCCCGAGCATTTGCAAGGGTTCGATAACTATAAGGTGAGACTTGCGTGTAAATTGGATTTGCTAACTTACTTTTGCTAACAAGTTAATCTTTACCGTTTTTCATACTGTAGTATTTCATATTTATACAAACTCCGTAACATAGATTCAAATCAAACTCCAAAGGATCCCTGGCTTCGGTCTGAGGATGTATTTAGTCAAGGCGTATTAGTTTGTTGTAAATACAAATAATGTTTTTTTATTCTTAAGTACTCATCGGTAGATACCAGCCCCTTGAGCAACTATGTTATGCACCCGTTTTGGAATGCTGTCGTTAAGGTATGTTAATAAGGTTTCTCTATTCTCTTATTTATATTTGCCTTTTGGCCCAATTAATCTTTAATTGCTCTCTGTGATTTATACTTGTAAAGAAATGCAAAAATGTAATTGTACAAATTCATTTGTTTGCCAAAGGGAATTACTTTATCTTTACTTCGGCAGTTCTTTTTTATTATTGAGACTTATAAAATATTATGTCTGTGTGTTTAAATTAGGGTATCTGTCGTTTATAATATCGCATGCCATAAATAGTATAGGTATGTGTATAACAACTACAGTGCAGTGGAATGTACATATACCTAGATAAATGCGTCAATGTAAATGTATGAATGTATAACTCATTGAATGATGTGTAGTGTACATGTACAACTTTGTCCAGTTGAGACTGAGTGAGACTTATATAAATGCATAGAAAGATGAGCGTTAATATAATATTATCAATCAGAAAACCAAAATCTTCCTACTCTTGGAACAGCTTTAAGTAATATGACGCCATATGAATACCGGACTTAACGTAAGATGTTTATATAGTGAAAAACAGTTCAATACTACCATATTGCAATATGCTGCCTGTGCCTGCAATCAAAGTTCAAGGACTTACACAAATAACTTTATTTTACTGTGCGATAAAGTGATCAATAATTTGTTAGTGTGTGTTAAAATTAGTGAATGATGAACATTCAAGTAAACCTGAACTGAAAAGTAGTGTTAATTTTGTATTCAGAAGTAATTTTTCTGACATCTATTTTATGCGCCAAATTGGTCTTCAGACTCAACTATATATATATATATTTGACATTTTGCAATGTAATATGATGGCATATTCCTTATGTTTTCATTTCATTGATATCTTCTTATCATTTCTCAAACTTAAGGATTTGAACGAAAGATTCTCATCGGAAAGACCGCCTAAGTGCAGAAAATGAAAAAACAATCTTAGATATAGGAATGTTAGAAATCTTATTACACGAATCTCAGTAAAGAAGTAAATCTTATCCGACAAATGTATTAATCCAATGAAGCATTTTGTACATCTGAAACTGTACAGCTACCTGATTAACAATTGAAAGTCTTACACCTAATAAAATATAAATGTACGTAGGTAATTAAAGTAATTTAAAAGCGATTTTTCCTGAGACATCGTTTGTTTTCCTTTTCTTCAATCAGATCTGCCCCATATGGATAGCACCAAACCTTCTCACATTCACTGGTTTCCTATTCACCGTCGCCAATTTTGTTTTATTGAGTATATATGACTACCATTTCTACGCTGGCGGAGGAGGCGAAGCCCTTGGGTCCTTTCCACCAGTACCAAAGTGGGTGTGGATATTGGCTGCTTTCAATCTGTTTATGAGCCACACTTTAGGTTTGTAACTGTTTCTATTTAATTAGTAATAAGTACTTCAACTATTTTTTACCTTGATTGCTATATTATGTGGATAGATTTGTATCATTCTTAAGATTATACCTGCAAATGCAATTATTAGTCGAAAAGTTTTATGATTTCCGTGAGTTTAAAAACGTCTGTATGTAATTCCTAGTTTTCTGGTATAGAGAGAGAGAAATTTCATTTATTTATATGAAACACCGTCACAAACTTTTGTGATTGCTAATTGACACGGTAGATAAACAATATTATATATTACAATACAAAATATATAAACAAGATATTAAAGGTTTAAAATTAAATAAATAATTAAACTTAGTCGGTAAATTAATACGTCTATGCGTATATAGTTCGTCTTATTATTTCTACAGCAGGTCAAAATGATTGGTTTTCTTTTAAAAGTAGGCCAGGATATAAATAACTATTCAAATACCGAGTAAAGTCCAACGAAGGTATCAGTACATTGTAATTACTGTTAACTAATTAGAGGTATATTTATGTGTTCAAATAGATGGAATAGACGGCAAGCAAGCAAGAAGAACGGGATCTTCTGGACCCCTTGGGGAATTATTCGACCATGGGCTGGACTCATGGACGACAGTCTTCATCCCAACGGGTTTATACTCTGTATTTGGCCGTGGACCCTACAGCATTTCGATCAAAAGAATGTTCTTTTGCTATTGGAATGTTTTCTTCAATTTTATTTTCTCACATTGGGAAAAGTATAATACAGGGGTATTGTATCTTCCATGGGGATATGACGCATCGATGGTGGTAATGCAATACTCTCAATCAAATTCTTTTGATATAACTAATTGTGTGCTCATAATTAAAGATTCAATTTTAATCCCCCATAGGCCTGCTTCCTTGTGTTTATCGTGAGTTCGTTTGGAGGACATGAAATATGGAAATTCGATTTACCTGGTGGCTACACTAGTGGCAATTTGGTCGAATTTCTTCTGTACGCTGGCTCTATTGGACTGTCAATGCCTGTAGCTTGCTACAACGTTTATAGGTTAGCCTAGCATACATTTAATTTAATTTTTTTCTTAATGAATTGTTACGTAATGGGACTCAAATCTATGTAGGGGCTACAAGGACGGCACCGGCAAAATGCGACCGTTTTTTGAAGCTGGAAGACCACTCTGCTCATCCATCATATTGATGATTGTAACTACATTGTGGGTCTTCTTGTCGCCTTCGGATATCTTGATACATGAGTCCAGAGCATTTTTCTACATGGTTGGAACTGTGTTTTCCCATATATGTTGTCGCTTAATTGTGGCTCAAATGAGTAGCACACGTTGCGAAGCCTTTGATTGGCTACTATTCCCCGTCACAGCATTAGCTACTGTCTCTGTAATTCTGAGACCAGGACAGGTTTTTGAATCTACTGCTGTGTATGTGCTGGCAATTCTATCAACTCTTGCTCAAATCCATTACGGAGTTTGTATTGTAAGTCATAATTATATTATTTACTTTTTAAACTAAATTATACATGAAGTACAATTTAATTACACTGTCGTTTTTTATTTCAAATAACTATTTCTAGGTACGGCAAATGTGTCGGCATTTCCACATCGATTGCTTCCATATAAAAGATAGGAGCGATTGACTATTAGCCGACAGCGCATGAATGCAGCAATGTCTTGGGGAAAACTGATGAAAATCGTCAACATCTCATCTAATTCAACTTCTTTCCGGTAGAAATTCATATTCCTAACATCAAAGAAATCTTCGATAGTAGTGGATGGTAAAAAGATCTCACTCGTAAGGTTTTGATTTGAATTTATCCAATGTTTACATTAGAAAGTTGATATTAGTGTCATCAGTAATTCATAACATCTCTCCTTCCAAGTTTTGCTCATCTTTTCGAGGCAAAGTCACTTATAGTACCGATCACTGTTTTCTTCTTTCAATTTCTATTTAGGGTGAAGGTCTATTTTAATCAAGTCTTTCCTATACAGTGTCATATACCTTCAATACTATCTCCTTTAACTTTTGTTTTAACTATAACTGGGGGAACTTTCTGCTTATAAAAGTCGTATTTTATATGATAAAATGTCCTCGCAATTATGTGTATGTGTTCATGTACATCATATTTGTTGTTCGATTATATACTTACTTAGGTCAATTAGATTATTAATTAGTAGCTCCCTATTTTCGTATTTTAAGGTTTCGTAAACCATTACTACAGTAAGATGCAGATGCTACTGTAAAGTATATTTTACACACAAAGTGATATCAAAAATATACAAAATAGATGCTTCGAAAAGTTGCTAATTTATGCTGTCCAGTTAAGCAAGATGAATCTAAATTACTTAAAGAAAAAATCTCCTCGCGAGTGACTGTTACTGTAAAATTGGCATCGTAAGTTATATTCACTATTTCTTTAAATGTCTCCCTTTCTTTAATTGCTTTCTTTGTTGTATTTTCTATTTGATTGTAGATATTCTCTTCGTGGCTTTTACTGTGTAATACTTTTCATCCTTCTTGAAGGGGCCTTTAACTTTCAGTGCTGTGATTTTGCCTACGATAGAAAATTGATTTTCAAAAAAGATCACCGATTCCAGTCGTAATATGTATTTTATAAAATGCACGATAAGTAGTTATTTGAAAATCATTTTCATGTGCTGTCGCCTCGTACAAACCAATTCACAATTTTAGGAATGCACTTATTGCAGTTTTATTTCGAAAACGATCGATATTCACTCATTTATAGCGATTTGAACAAATGTTGATGTAAATAGTGTAATGTGTTAGACTTAGAACGTAAACCAAAAACGTTGAAACTAATTTTATGTACATAGTAAACATTCTTTGTAGAACTCTGTCAGATTTTAGATATTCATACCTTCCTTTACATGAAAAACAGATTTAATTCACTCAGATTGTACTAAGAGGTATGATAGTACTAATAGTTTACTTTTATCTTGATGTTAATTTGTGTTCATGTTTGTCACTTCTTATGGGCCAATTTTTTAATGATTCCAATGCTAAGTACTCGATAGTTATCAATAATATAATGCACTGTAGGTGTACATGGCTATATAAGTTAATACATAGTTATGTACATTAGATGATAAAGTTTAAGAATAATTATTTATCAATGCATGCCATTCAATATATGGTTTAAAAATCCAGAGAGTAACCAAATACATCAATACAATCTTTTATTTGATATAATTTAATTAAACAATTAAATACTGTATCACGTTTTAATCCATTCCCGATATGCAAGAAACTACATATGTTAATTATGAAACAGAATTGTTACCCTAACTTTCGATAATAAGTAATGATAAGTGAAAGCAATTATTAATAATAATGTGAAGATGTCAGGAATTAAGTCGTAATTGTACTGAACAGGTCGAACAGGTGAATCAGCTATGTAATTTAAAGACTACTCACTCAGTATATCACTAGCGTTGTTTCCAATATAAATAACCAGACATTCTAATTGTATTTATTATTATTTCTAGCAAATTTTTATGCTGATTGTTGTTAATTATGTAGAACGCAAGTTCAAGGTTGGTAACTGAAGCTAGTGCTATATTTTGTTAAACATGTCATGAATTATAAATTAGAGCGCTTGATGCAGACGCTAGTAAAAAACTAACAATGTTAAATGTACTATTGCAAACAAGCAGCCGTTTGCTACCAACATTATTGTAAGGAACTCACATTCGCCTTATCGATCTTACCTGGACTATTGCAAAAATCAAAATCATACTTTTTAAAAGGTTGTCAATGTAGACTTTAGACTGCAAACTATACCGTTATAAATACTATAATGAATATTTTATTTAGACTAAAGGAACTCCGTTAAAAGCCGCAAATTATAATGATGTAAGTAGTAATAGTAATAATAATATGCTGTGAATGACGACAGTAGCCAAGTAGCCCTTATTGTATCTTACCTGTATCATCTGTATCCCTATAAATATAGTAACGTGAGTAATGTGTAACTTTACCTAGTCCCAGAGTCGTCGTGAATGAAGGCGTAAAGAAAATATGATGATTTAATTATTCTGGCTAGAAAATGAATAATTATTCCAAAACGTCATTACTATATAAGCGTGCCTAGTGTATAAGTGAATTAAAACTTTAAATATATAACCTAATAACTAACACTACACTATAATACTATAGCAAGTAAAAAAACATACTAAATAGAACTATACTAAATATGGTTTACCATTAGATAACCAAAATGGAGTGATACTTTCTATAATAAGATGACTAACAATAAAAAAAATTGAGTATTCAAATCTTCGGTTTTATTTTCATTATTGACTGAAATACAAGTACCATATAAACAAAGCATTTGTTACCATAAGCTTGTTTGTTCAGCATACTCATACATACTTTAAACTTTATACTTGCTCTATTTGTGTATGTATTTGTATATTTTATTAGTAACTGCATAAAGAGATTAATACATGCACACAGAAGTGGCTATAATATAAAAGAATTAGGGAGCCTTATATGAATAGCAGGGCTGACACCATTATTAATGGGTGGTTAACTTTATTATTATTATACAACAACCTAGCCTGTGTGCAATAATAACAACAATTATCGGTGTATGGTGTAGATGAGATTAGTGAGCTTGAGACACAAATAGATTACCTGTGTTGTATAAGTGCATAATAAGTTACCTATGTTCTTTTTATCAGTGTGTAAACAAACATTATTAGTTTACATTGATAAAAGCAACCAATTCAGATAAGAGTCAGTTCAATCAATTGGGATTATGTAACATTTTTGAGGGCAAATATTTATTTCTGTTGAACAGTTTCACTTTATTTATAAGTCCGACTGCATATTGACTTGTAGTTTTACAATTGCGTTTAATTAGTGACAATTAGACAATAATTATTCATTTAGCACAAAAGTAATAGTTGTAAACTTACATTTAAGCTACACAATATATAAATGTTGAAGTCTATGCGCTTTGCGCTAATAATAATGTTCTTTTTCATAAAAGAAATAATCTTATTAATAATTAGTCTTGTCAACTTACCAAAATAATTAACAATAATGATATAAACTATTGTATAATATTTTAATAATAATGATTGATGGTAAATATCTAGTCTAGTACGAGTAAGTAATAGGCAGTAAGTAAGGGTGGTGCCCGTGGTTGGGCATTTTGTCTTCCAAATTTTAATCCGATTAGCTTGGAAAGCCAGAATTGTATAATGTAGAGTATATAGATGACATAATAAACTTGTTGTCTATAATCTTAGCCCTATTGGGAATTGGGACCCTTAATATTCGAACCTGACATTAAGTATAGGTACTATTATCAGTATCTGAATAGTATTATAGTAACAAGTTTAGAATGGATTAAGCATTCATGATTCCCTAATAATGACTTTGGTCAAAACTAGAATGTCTGCCCTGCCTTCTTGTTACATGACATAATCTGTGCCGAAGCTTACGATTCCTTTTAGATTTTACTATGTAAGTGGCAAATGTTGGTATTTCACACATAAGTAGGTATAGGTCTTTATGTTACGAATGAGAGGTAAGTTACTACATACTTAAGTAGGTAGGTGTAGTTATTTTATAATGCTTAACGACAATATAACGAGTATTTACATTTACAATACAGTTTAACAATAATGCTTTTGATATACATTTCTGTGGTAGAAATGCAGTAGGTACCTACTACATAATAATAATATTATTATTATGGCTAGATATCTTTAAAACATTTTTGGGTTCAGGACAGGTATTGATGATGATGATGGTTGTAGTTGTGGTGGCTTGGCATGTTAATCATAACTAGAAAAACGATTATGCGATGATTGTTGCTACATTATATTATTGGTTGATGTTCATTGTTCAAGAAGGGTTTTCTCATATAATGTCCTTCTTCTTTTAATAAAATGGACTGCTTATATTGGGTCTGGTCGCTCTCAATTCCCACTCATTAGTTCGGCTTGTGCTTCGTCGTCAGCCTGAAAACTGTCTCGACTCCTTTTACATTAACGCTTACTGTTTTGACTCCTTTTTCCAGTTTATCCAGGTAGTTTGTAAAGCTGTCTACGATATTCCTGCAATAGACAGATACAAATAATCGCACCCATTAGAAAGATACATTATAGACAGACTTGTAAACATAACTAGGTACTTAAAGTTGTTATTTTCATTTCCCTGTGTTTCATATTCTCATAATAATAGGCTTTATAATATTGTAGCGCAGTAACTTACTGACATTTAACACCCCTATTCTGTACGTTGTGTCAATAACAAAGCCATAAAGTGTAATTGATTGAACCCTCTCATGACCTGAGATATTCATCACGTTTTGCTTTCCTCTGAGCTCTCAAGATTATGAAAAGTAAAATTCTCAACTTTTCTTGCAGCACTGTGTTTGACGGGTGTACCTATTTTGATTTACCTACACACGAAAAATGACTTTTCGTTAACATTTCCTAAATGCATCTACTATTCCATGGTTTCATTGTATTAACATTTCATTCAGATTTTGATCACGTACAACCTTTTAGCTATTATTGCTTACTTTACGATTGGAAAGACACACATACTAAACGATGCCTTCTGCAGTATTCTCAGTACGCTCAGTATAGTACCCCTATAACTGCTTATGAATTTTGAGAAAGACGTTGTTGAGGATAAATTTCTTGGAAATGATTTTGGAAACCAATAAGAGGTCGTACAGCGTGTCCTACAATATCTTTCGGATACCTAAATATCTTTGTTGCTTACGTGCAGAATAAGTTGAATGTGAGACAGCTGCTGTATGTTCTTTGCACTTTCAGTAAACAAAGCTTACACTACACGCTAAATTGATATCTGCTCCAAATTCCCCACAACCAAACACTTTTGCATGTGTGTGGGATTATTGTAAACAACGGTAACAGGAATGAGATTAAATATTTATGACTAACTAATAATAATAATAATCTGCCACAGCAATAGGAAACATCAATAAGAATGGACTGCTATAACTTAAACAGCTATAGTGCACTGTGCACACCTACGTAAGCGTATACAACACCTTTTTGGTATGTATTGTTAAAAGAGTTAAACTGATATATTTGTACTGTAGAAGAACGTGGGATTTGCTTATTTTCTTTGTATATCTATCATATAAAGTTATTAGGTATAACTTGGTTTTATAAAACTACAATAAGAAAATAGAGAAGTATACTTACATGTATTTTTCGACTTGTCCTTCTGAGTTTTTGGTGTATCTGACGACGAACCATAGATCACTGGGAAGTTGATACGCATAGACATCATGGGCATTTTTAGCATTTTTGTTGGTTGGCCGCATATGCTGTTCGAAAGCTTGAGTGAGGGTTTGATCTTCATTCAATTTTTCTGCTGACGATTTTCTATTGTCTGTCGTCATGAGGTATGCATGTCGCCCACCACCGTCGTCGTAGTCATAATCTTCGTCTGACGGGCGCCAGTAGGACGACGACGACTTCACTCCATGACTCTTACTCCGATTTTGATTATTTGTACTGCTGCTATGATGATGGTTGTAATTATTAATGTGGTGGTGATTGTTGTGATTATGGTGGTGGTGATTCTTCACTCCACGGGGTCTGCTAACGGCCAAAGTTATGCAACTCAGGCAGATATAGAGAACCAGAATCTGCAATATCAATAATGTAATTATTAGTTAGTAAATTCATTTACTCTTCCTTCACGACATCAGAATCTAATCTCATTCTATGTAGTCACTATTCAGTTTAATAAGAAGAACTTTACGCTCCAAGAACAAAGGCTATGTAAAATTGTTATATCACGCTTTTCACACGTTGACACATAATTACATTGACTACAACTGCACTGGGCTGTTGCGTGGTAGGAAGGCAGCATATTGTTTGTACAATCAATCTACCCAATCTGTATTTAGGTATTTTATTTCTTTACTAAATACTAAATACCCTCTTCATTAGTTCGTTCTGTGTAAATAGTACAAGAGTGCTAACCTGCATATCTCCAAGCTGCATTCGCATCAAGCTTTATAAAATGAAGTTCTAAATGAGACAAGGAGATGCGGATGCAGGCTATTTACGTATTCACTTACGTACGATGCAGTTTGTATGTGTGAACGTTAAATACATGTAAATTACTAATGTTCCTGAAGTGGCCACTTACTTTCAGTGTAGAAGTAACTATTTATGTCTGATGAATGCAAATACATCGTACAACTTGGGGAATACTGTGTAGTAGTGTTAGAAAGTTGTAGGTTGTACCAGCTACACTCACCCTACTTCTACTGTACATATAAGTAAAACTATACAATTCTGAGATTCGTTCTCTTTTCTTTTCTTTCGGTAAGTTATATTCGTTTATACTTATAGTAGAAATGCAGATGCGTAGAACACTTCTGCATCTTTGTATCTGTTGTTATTGTTTGTGAATGAATGGGAGATTCTTAAATGGACTGTGTATAGAATTCTACTTGACAGATTGTTTTTGCCTTTTTTATTTCTTTGTGGAAGAGACGAACACTTTAATGAGCTACTGTAGCGACCTTACCGCTATTCTATATTCACTATTGGCGTCCTTAACTTTATATTATTGCTTTAATTTTTGTTCAGATTTAGATTTTATACTTCTCAGGTAAATCCGTACTCCGTACAGCGGTGGTTCATTGATATTCAATATTATTTTAATACTAAATAAAAAAGCCGTCATAAAACAAGGAAAAAATATTCCCGCTTTAAAAAAATGAATGTCTTTGACAAAACTACAGTCAAAACTGTCGTTTTCAGTGATTTGTCAAAAGTAATGTTCTCAAAAGCGAATTGACAGATTTTAAGTAACTTCCATAGCTTAATATTTAATGTAACCGATTTTTTATCTTGCTAGGACCCCAGACCCCATACGCAAAGTTTGGATTTTGGATGAATACAAACATTTCTATAAAGCAGATTCCGCTACTTGACAATGGGTACGACAATAAGAAAGAAACAAGTTAAAAAAGCTTGCACGATAATATGTTTGTGTTGTATCAGATATTCTGCCATGTTATTATTATCGTCTTTAATAAGGTATGGAAAAGAGCCTGCATCTTTGGACTTTCAGTACCAATTGTGTTGTAACAAATTGCCTTCTTCAGTAGAGCATGGTATAATATTCTGGAAGCTAAAATGGTAGTTCTCTTGCATGCAAAACAAATATGTTACGGAACACCTATGTCAACATGTATGCACAACGTATCTCTAAGGACTCAATGCAATGACTAGCAATTACATTTTTTGCTTCAGATTGACTTAATGATATTTATTTCATTACTTGCTACTTTATTTCATTACGCACACCATAACTACACACTCCAATGCATGCCATAATCTTGTGCACAATTTTTTCTTACACGTGAATATCAACATTTGCCACACAATCTGCCTATCCGTCCATGTATGGCGTGTGCATGCTTTCGCAGAATCGTCAAATAAGTCTATGACTAATAAGTTTCATTCGTTTCAAAGTCTCAAATCTAAACACTATACATTCCTCTTCAAGAATAGTAAGAACTAGCACTTCTACTTCTAGCTTTTGATTTTCAATTTAAACTAGCCGTATGGTCAGTATTCATTGTGTGGTGTGGATACTGGATACTTAACTACATAATGTTGCCCAACAGATTTGAACTCTCATACTCACTATGGTAAATGAAACTGGTGACTATTTCTATACAGAGCAGAGGACCGACAAACCTGCTTAAAACCTAGATAGACGAGATAAAGTATTGTGCATGTGTAAACGATTATTTACACCAATAATATACTCAGAAATAAGTTTAGTCATCGTTATTTATTATACACTAGCTTTTAGTACGACTTGCTTCATCTGAAAATGAAATTCACGTGCTTTACTACATACAAGCAGCATGAGATCGACCAATGGCCGTTGTAGGTTAATAATATTGATAGCTTTCGGGTGCACTGACTGACTCAACTTTTAATGAAGCAATTTTATACTCGAAATTGAATCTGGGATACGCAGGTTTTCTTTTCTCTATATGTACACACGAGAAAGTAAATTAAAATATGAATTGAATTTAACTGTATTCTTTATGATTTGCGTTGGTAAACGAAATACGAGTAAAAGAAATGTAATTTAATTTCCCTGTCAGGTTTTATTTGAATATTGCTATTGCGTCATTTGAGTAGGTGTTGACTGCCTATGTTCGCATGTTATGTTATTCTTATTGGTAAAACGCTGGTTATGACATGACTGTCTTTCATTCATGTCATGACTGTGACTTCACGACTTTTGCAGACTATGCTTAAACTGGAACCAATTTCACTGTTTTCAGTCACAGCATGCCATGTAGTTTGTTTTTAAGCTGAGATAGGTATTATACAGTAGAACGGTGGTTTAACTCTAGGTAAAATATTCCATGCCATGTAACTTGAATAGCCTACGTAATTGATCTGTTTATTCGACAGTACCTATACTAGTACTCGCATTTGTAAGCGCAATGTTTGCTGATCGAATTTCAGATTAACACCAATTTCTATCCTAACTGTATACTCGCAATATTATTTTTATCTCGCTTACATTTAACCTCACAGTTATTGTAGTAAATGTTCTTTATACATAGGAATGGATAAGAAAATATGCTTTAATACTGTTTTCTATATAAATTGTGCAATTATCTTGCCGAAGTAATTCGTGTACTAGCTGCTTGTTGCTATTATTAATACTAATCATACCGTACACTGTATATGATTCGTATACTGTTTCTGATAAAATGGCGACACTTTTAATGCTAATAAACCAGCAGCAAATGGACGTCAATAAGTATCGTACTAAATCAGAGTTCGTATCTTATATTAGTTTATGTATTCCTTGTATTGTTGTAGCAGCATTCAATGACGTTTTTTGGAAGAAATGATGTCTCGAACCCCATATGTCAAGAACCCCCCCC
>JABASD010004229.1:0-16298 GCA_019776165.1 Pogonognathellus flavescens
CTTACAAAGTTTGTTTTTAAAAGTTGACGTGAATATAATTTCATTTGGGGCACTTTTAGTTGCGGCGTTTTCAATTATAGTGACGTGGGTGAATCTGAGATGATTATGATATACAAGGTGTATTTAGTAGTTAGATCTGCTGTCCACGTGGAATGTGTGGAATTATGGTTACATAAGAGTTACTCTTTAAGAGTACCTAAAGCAAAAATGGATAATTGGAAGATAAGAAATCACGCAAAGGTACCCGCAATGAAAGCAAACTTTTATTAGTATGGCAATGAATGGTAATAACAGTAAAGTAATATCTGAAAAAATGAATGTTGATGCAGTCATTAAAGGAATGGAGAATTCTACAGAGGATTGCCATGATTTATTTAGTTAAAGGCCAAGGCTACGTAGCACTGCAACGTTTGAATTTGCAAGTGTTGAGCGGATTAGCTCATCAGAATGAAAGCATCGAAGTATCATGTCGTGATGCGTCGGATAAAGCTTGTGAAAAATGCGATTTGAAAGGCTGAAGTTGAGTGATGTCTAGTGGCTATCTACTCCTTACACATATAGTTATTATTAGAAGATTAGATTTGTAGGAAATGATATTCATTAACGTCTATGAACGTCTACTGCTGACTCGCAAGTACCTGTGTGCGCGTATTTGTGTGTGTAGACGATGTTCGATAAAGGAGGAGTGAAAAACTCACCAATGCTAAAGATGCGAGGAGGGATGTTTCTGTGATGGAAATCTCGCCAAAATATTTCCCTTTTTTGATATCGGGCAGAGCTGGGGCACTCCAAGCCAACACTGTGCCAAGGCCAAACGATCCTATCGCAGCTGCGGCCAAAACGTAACGTTCATTGTAATCCCACAATCATTAACAACCATTTACGTTTTTCTAACCAAGTATTAGTCTTCTTAATTACTATCATTTCACTTTCAAATCACTCACCCACAAGAGCTGCTAATACTGCCGTCTTCTTCTTCGGATTCCATAATGGTTCTCCAGACTCCAGCTTTTCTTCTGCTACCGCCATTTTCCGCCTCACACCCAACTACAAACTGACAATACAAAATTATCATTTCTCACGAATTTTTTCTCATGAATCATTTACTTTAAGCGAAATTTGAAACATGTAGGACTTTTACAACTAGAACATTTGGACCCTTATATAGCAATATAATATTATTACTATATTTACAGTCGGTCACTAGGGCGCATTTAGGATTCACAAGTGGGAGGGGCTCGAGTGGTTTAGCGACGACTCAGAGGTATAAAATGATCTTTGAGGCCTTCGGTTGCAATTTTTAAGCCCTGTGAGCCCAAACTTTGATACGCCCTTGGTCGGTCATGAAACTATTGCAATTGACTTACTGGACTGACTCACTGACTGTGAGTCAATTAAACTGTCAGAAAATATTTCAACTAGGTAGATTTCGTTTCATATTTTTAGTTAGCAAAACTATAAATTGCTACTCATGTTGACAGCTCCTTACTGCACTTACTGCCAACGTGTCCATGTTTTTGTTACAGAGAAATACACAAATGGATTTGATATGATAGCTATGAGAAATTGTTCGTATCGCAAAACAACGGAATATTTATTGCCAACATTTAACATGACGCACGTGTGATTAATCCTATCGTTTTCGAATAATGTTTCCTGGATTTCAAAATATCGAATCAGTGAAAATTGTACATCGATAATTAGCAGAAAGAATAAAAGCTACAAAGATAGTGACATGAAAATGTTCTATAAATAGAAAAAGTAGCTGTGCAATTTCGCTTATCACAAAAATGGAGTAGGAGCAAAGATAAACGAAGAAAATGTAAAAATGAAGTCACAGGGAAGAGAAAAGTAATTAGGAGCAAAAAGTTGACAGACAACTCATTTTAGCTTTGATGAAACAGCAACACACACAATCATTTGTAGAAACAGAAAAAATGTTGTATGTAACAACACCACAACTTTTTACTGTGCAAGTGTGTTTTATGTGTACAATTTTTTCTGAGGATGTAATTAATTAATTGGGTGTTGTATGAAAGACATGCTCTGCAGAAACCGGTTTGGTAATTGTGATGATGTGTAAACTGAGAATTAAAGCAAAGGTTAATTTTAATTATATCACCTACTTTTTTAAGAAGAGTGGAGGGAGGGTGTGCAATGTGTCTGCACTTGACCGATTGATTTTTATGTCTCACTTCCCAAACGCATGCACTCCTCTGTATTAATTCTGAGTAAAGTTCATCATCAGAGACGTTGAAAATCAATTGCAATAATTCTCAACCATTCATGTCAATCAGAATTACTATTCTACTTTTTAATTTCTAATCACAATTCAAAATAAGTCTTCATTATTTAATGAAATATCTTTAAGGTGGAATAAAAATGTCAGAGAAGAACGCAAATGGGACTCACAATTTTAGTTTTGTACATGAATACGAATAGGAAAAATAAATACGTTTAAAAAGCCTATTAGGAAAACAAAATACAAAAGTTAAGATAATTCGAGTAGGTACTGTAAATACTGTAAAAGCACTTAGTTTAGGAAATGACAGAAGAAATGAATGAAATTACCCAACGAAATTGAAGCACGCTTGGTATTTGGACTTGCACTTCTTGTACATACAGTTTGCAACAATTTCCCTCACTTTCCTATAAACAGAATACTTAATTCAGACAATCTTTTACTAAAATGGTTCTTAAAATGAATATATCAAGCTAAATGTATAAAATTGAGAATGAGATGAAAAACGAGGAAATTTGAAATATGATATTACTGCTGCTATAAAATGATTTGAAAGGAATAAAATGTATTTCTCGTGGCTAAGGAATGCAAATCCTACATAATATCCTGCATACCATAATTACAGAACAATTCAATAAAATGTTACAACACTCGCTTACACGAAAGCACAGAAAATAAAGAAGTTGATGGTAAAAAGGCGATGATGGTAAACAAAGTGTTTGAGGGAAGTGGAGGTTTGTATGGAAGGATTGTGTAGAACGGAAGTAGTAAAGGTGTCTTACGTGATTAGCCAACGTTGTTAAAGTGAGTGAGCAAGTGTTTAATTACAGTGTTAGCGTTAGTGCATTGCAATGCAACAAAGTCGCTCTTGATCTTGAGCACGTGGATGCAGTAATGGCACAGTTGGAACAATTTCCTCTAGTTTAACTATTTTAATTATTCTAAGAATTCCAATCAGTTGGATGGAAATGAGAATTGATTTGCAGAAAGAGGACTTTGGCTTCGACACTGACACGCTTGTCAACACGGCTCCTGAACTGACTGCGAGTTGTTTGGTGGGAGTACAGAGATGAAGTGTTAATGCATTTAGTGGATTAATGTCTTTGTGTAGTTCAATTGTAATTATTTCTCATTTCTTGAAACAAATAAATGTGCAGACAAGAGAGGAGGGGATGAGGAGCTACAGCAGAGACTGAAGGTGTCCCTTTGCTGCTGAGAGTGAGACGGGGTTGAGAGTGAGATGGGATTATTGTTGTTATTTAATTTTATAAAGAATAGTTGACTACTTATAAATAATTTGTTAGAAGAATTGAATTGGAAGAACAGGCGAGTTAACCTTTGGAGCTTGAGTTGTTGGACAACGCTGCTGCCGAGACAATTGAGACAATCTGGTGTTGAACAGAGTTACTTATGTAGCAGCCACTGCAACGTCCTATCTAACCTTAACCCATTGTTTCATCCCAAACACAGATTCCTTCTACCTCTACACTCACCTTATGTCTTATCGTCGCTTATCAATCATATCTCCTTGCCCACACTAATACACCAACAACCCTCTTAAGCCTCACTCAAAACACACAATCCTCCATAAGCACCTTAATTCTATTTCATTTCATTACAACCAACACGTCTTGTTAACTTCAACTGTTACATACTCCTGCTACGTTCTCCTGCTACACAACAATCAAATCATTTTTAGCCCTTAACTAATTCTTCATCCCTTCCACGTTACACTCGACCACTAACAATTTTATCAACTTGTTACATCAGAGACACAGACTATTCATGTTTATACATAGGAACCCACAAGGGCGTATCTAGCATTTTGAAATGGGGGGCTCCAGAGGTTTTGGCAAGGCTCCGAGGTAATTTTCTTGTCGAAGAACCCCTTTTTCTGGACCCTGGGGGGTTGAAGCACAGTGAGACCATAACTAGATACGCCCTTGGAGATACAGCATCAATAGAAAACAGCATAACTGCTCATGCTAATAAAATAAAAGTAAATAAAAGTAAATAGTAAGTAATAATAGTAATAACGGAATAATGGTGTAAAATATTCAACCCCGTTGAAAAATGAGGAAATGATTGGTAGTGTACTTGTAGAAATGGAAATACAAGTCTGAGATTGGATGGGTTATTGGTACTGTGAATAGAATTATGAGAATTTGGAAGAAAAGGTTTTAGCCATTTGGAATTTGGAGGAGATGAGATAAGTGGGGCACGGAGCGTTGTGTGGAGTGTTCCTGTTACGCAAAGATTAGTTTGACATCCATTTCTTGTCTTATCTTATCGAGTGACGTAATGGGCAATAATGGCTGAATTGTTTCAATTCTATCCCTTAACCTTGTCGCGTGGTGCTATTTGTGCATTCCTATCCTACAAATATTTCGACTGTTCTTTCTGTTCTTATTCTTAGTTACAATTATTCTTGTGCGATAGATATGCAGAGATTTTCCTCAAACACGACTCATGTTAAATTGAATTAAGGTTGAAATGAGATTCCTGGTAACGTTTCAAGATGACAAGCAATTAATCCTTCAGCAAAATATGAAGGTGTATCATTCTTTATTTCTGTTTCTTTCTTTTGCTAAATATAAAAAGCATGATTAAAAACTAATCAGTTTTCCTTAAAACTACCTTTCTGTCTTTTAGTCGCACAACGAGCGAGCGGAGTGAGTAATTAGAAAAGAATACAAGAATAATTGTTTGTAACATTAGAACAGTTAATGGAAATGTTCAGCCTTTAGTTTTCCCATGTTATTCTTTTTTGTGATGAGTCTTGACTGAATGGCGCAGCAGCGTTGAGTCAGAAAGTAATTATCAGTCTTCATGTAGATCTGAGTGTAGCGGAGTAATAATAATAATTGAGATGATCATATCAACAGGCGATTCATAATTAACTTCCATTGTGAATCGCTTCATATTTAAGTGAATCGCTTCATTTTTTGTGTTCGTACAAGAACACGCAGAAAAACTGCGGCTATAAAATGAGGAACAAGCCCTAAGCGCTAATGATGAATATGAATCTCAGTTAATAAGTCTGAATTAATACACATGCGAGTACATCTCAGTGTCTTCAGTTCTGCTTCTGCAGGTGCGTCTGACATGGTGGATTGAGGGCACGTCTAAAAATGTGTTTAAGGATGTACTGAGTCTTGTCTTAATCTTTGGATTATCGAATCTTCCTTCAAAGGTGCAAATGATTCACGCAGCACATTCGATACACGAACAGTTACGTCCATCGAAGAACATGGCGTTTGTTGTCAGTACAAGTGTACTTTGTGTATTGTAGTACTTGGTGTACTTGGTGCAGTTGGAAAAAAGGAGTGAGTAGGTAAGTACGAGTTGTACTTAGAAGTACTTAGGTACGTCTCCTTCTCCAATATTTCCGCATAAACTTTTGCTTTTCTGCAATCATCTACTAACACATTCATTTTATCATTCTTAGAGAATTACGAGTTCAGGTACTTGCGTCTCACGATCCTTTTATTGCTTCACTCGCGTATGCTGCAATATGCTGCCTTATCGTAGAATAAAATACTTTTGCTAGTATTAATAGAATTTCCATGCTGAACTTCTCATAAGACCATTAGATCGATAAGATTACACTCAAACAACCAATTTATGCCTCATGTTTACACTCCCCAGCAAAAAATCTTGCACAGACACAACTTTGTAGATGTACAGGACTTCTGACAAATTAGCTCTGCACTGTCATCCACACAGTCTGCTCATCTCGTCACTAAAACCTTATGTCTGTCATTCATAATTAATGTCTTGCTTTACAGCGAAAGTAAATGAACATTAAAATGAGTAACTAACTGAATGAGTAGAAAAATTCTGATCAGACCATCAGAATTTTTCTGATTTTTGCGGAAAGAAAAGCATTAAAGTTCAGAAATAGGTAATCTTATTTTTTATGTAGTTAACATTTTCTTATTTATATAATTAAAATCCTGCTTGTCCAATTTGCGTCATTCATGGTTGGCCTTCGAAATTTATGTTGAACAAATGAAGAATCCAAAACAAGGGACATTTTCTTCTTCAAACTTGAAACTTATGTTATTACACCATTCAAAGGTCAATTGAAAGTTTCAATGAGCAAGAAAATATTTTTGGCAACAACTATGCAATTCACCTTCGAATCAAATAATTCTGAATCTTTCATGACAATTTTTCCATGCGGTGTTTTCAAAACAAGTATTAAAACTGTGACATCATGAGTTGGTGGGTTGGAATGCAAAATTGATGCTTTATTAGAGTAAGAGCAGAAGTTGAGAAAAGCTGAAGATTTGCTATGAAGCCTTGTACTGCGTTGTTGTCGCTAATTTTTGCAGAAAGAACATGGTGGTGGTGGTGGCTGACATGAAAGAGTGCGGTTGTTTTCCTCCTTTTTTCTTGTCCGACTACTGAACATCATCATCATTATGGCGTGATTACAAATATAATGATCATTGTTATTACGTACAGCTTTTATGAAGTAGTTTATAGTTATTAATAGTTGCAATAGCCATTAGCATTAAGTGAACACCCGACGTCAAGGGCCCATATGTAAAAATGGAATTAATAATCGAGAGAGTTCATTTCTGCCGTTAAAGCGAGCTGAGGGTGATGTTGAGCTGTGGGTGAAGGATGTAGAACGTGCACAATGCGAATTGTTAAGTGTATGTTTATTTTCTACCTTTATTTTCTATTTATACAGAGCGAACAGTTTTTGTTGCTAATAAATCATTAAAGTTTAATTAACTTTGTACGTGGAATTCCACGGCATCATCATCTCCTCGTGCGAGTTCAACTCAACGCCACAGACTCAGAAGAATTATTAGAAGAATGAAATCTTGAATGGAAAAGTTGGATTGGTATTAGAAAAAATATTGCGAATGGCGATTATTGGTATTGTGTAGATTGAAAAAGGCCGAGAGACTCGATATTGTGGGATTGGGGCCTTGAGTTGTGGTGCACGGAAAACAATGGACTGGAGGCGTGGCAGTTGCTGAGCAAAGTGAAGGAAGGTGGCGTAGGTAAGGAATGCCTAACACTTCCGATTTCTTTTTCAACAGTTGTTACAACAGCTACAACTTCTACAACCACAACTACACACAAACACAATCACACAACACGGCTACTACAACACTTAACTTCAGAAATTACAAGAGATCGATAATTTCCGTGCTTTGTGATTATGCTGCAGATACACGCATCATTATTCAACTGCGCTATAATTATATTATTACCATTCGCGAGTTATTCTTCTTTCTACTATCAGCTATTTCTAGTTATGATTAATGCTTGGGGTGAGCTGGGAATTCGCTATAAAGAAGATTTGTCCTTCTTTTCAAAATGAAAAAACTTAAAAATCGCCCAGAGAGTATCAACTAAGAGAAAGAATCCCAAAACGTCGCAGATTTGATTTATTTCGCATTTGCAATTCTGCCATGATTAATAATAATGATGAATAATAATATATTGACTCAGCATATATTGACTCAGCACGAAGAGCAATTAAGAAAGGAGAGACTTTTCTTTTGGCAAAGAAAACGACAACGACCACTGATTAAATTCCCAAACCATCCTTACTCACATAATACATTTAATACTTAATTACTACAACACTCTTTGTAACATACGCACTAACACACTTAACTCTACTTACTTACACATACACAAATTATACACACTACGCAGACACACAAAAATATTCAGCCACATGCATCGATGCACACACTCATTGCGAGTTTTAACTTTAATTTTCAGAACTGTTCGTGTATTATTTGTACATGGTATTCGCTATGGAATGATGGAATGAACGATGAACATTGAATACATTTATCTTAACTCTACAACAGACAGACAGACGAAGCGAGAGCACAGCATGCATTTGCTATTTACAAGAATAAATAACAATTAAGCAATAATAAGACAATTTCACGGGAACAGACAGACTTAAAAATAAATAGTTTTTTTCGTGTAAAGTTCTATTTTTGGTTTAAGATATTTTAGTAGACTCTTCAGTGTTTGCGGGCAGGGACGGCAGGGAGATCAGGGTCTTCGTTGTGATTTCTATATGTTTTCTTTCGTCGAACCCCGAACCCCCCAAGCTCACAGCTACAGTAACCCATAATTTCTAGTAAATGAATGATGGCATCAAGAATCCAATAACCAATTTTCTACTCCTTCAGATAAATATTTGATAGGCCAAGCTGCATGTTTTTGTGAGCAATGACAATCTGCAAAACAAAACAAAAATTAAAGTGTTGTCCACCAATTCAATTTTGGAAAGAATTTAATTTGGAATTGGTGAAAGGATTTACCGGAACGGTGGCAATATTTGGAATATGGCTGCAATATTCCTCTAAGGTTTCAACTTCTCTGCCTTCCACGTCCCCAGGCGCTGCCTGTTTTTGGTTGGCTCGAGTAGCTGAAGGAATTTGAACCGTGTAAGGTCTTCTGTCGAAAGGATACCCCATGGGTTTGGCATCGGGGTATTTCCTTCCTGGAAGTCCGCACTGGATGTAAGAGGGAATGCATTTGGGCATGTTTGCATTTCGACCGCTGCTTCCCAGCGGCTTGTCATCCAGCACTTGGTCGTCGTAAGCGTCCGTCAACATCACCACCAAGTCGAACACCATTCCTTTGCGAGAGCCTTTCGGCAGAAGAAGATGGTGAGGATAGCCACATTCACAATGAATCGGTTCTGCATTTCCGTTTTGAACGTTTCGTCGCAGCGCTTGAATATCCTTAGGCCACGGAGCTGTCAGGGTGGAGTCCGTGGATTTCCTGGTGATGACATTATTGCCAGGAGTCACTGTGCACAATTTGAAAATGAGATTACCACCAAGAAATAATGTTTCTACGGGGAAATAAAAATGAAAGATTTATATTTTACGATCTGTGGTGAACGTGTCCAACGCGAAGAAATAACTTCTTTGCTCAGCGATGTTAAAAAGTGTTTTCCTGCTTAAAGACCTGAAACGGGGAGCTAAATAAATTCGCACAGTGGCTCTCGCAGCTTGCGGGTTACGATTCACCTTTTTAAACACAAAAAACATTTCCAATTATGTATAATGTGGTCTCTGTATGCAAAAATGAAATAAGAGTTTTACTCACGACATTAATTTTGTAGTCGAATTCTTCGTGATCCAAATGTTTAGCGCAAATGTTGATATTTGGTGGACTTGTTCCATTGAGTCCATTGAAATCAAGACCTCCTTCAACATGAATTCTCTGAGTATTCCAAAATGTTCGTAAAACATTCGGATTTGCTCCTGAATCGCCTACAACGGAAATATCCTTAACGTCAATTCCATTGAAAACCAAAGGATAATCTCCCTGAAATTTATTTAAATTCTTATTTAATAATTCATTCTTAACCTTCATCAAACCAAAAGTCAGTTAAAGTTAAAACAGTTAAAGATAATCTGCATCATAAATTTACGTCATAGAGATTGTAGGCTGGCAAATGTGTGGATTTGTAGGTTCGGAATAAAATATCGGTTAATCTGTGCCAACGGTAAAATATGACATCTCTCATTGCCGTCGTTTCATCCCCCATCACACCTTGAGTGCCCTAAACAAACAAATTCCAAATTGAAGTATTATTTTTTATATCGCATAAAAGCATGCTAATGCTAGCTGCTGTTAAAACGCCAGATCACCGATTTTTCAACGTCATTTATTTGATAAAATCATATTTGGATACCGCTGGTGCATTTCCAATTAAATTGGCAAGGATCCAATGTCCACGATTGTGATATCCAGAGCGACCATAGAATTCTGGATTAGCCGAATGATTTGACGCCTCCGCTATTTCACCCAGCTCATTGATGCTGTCTTGTGTGTGAATAAGCTTGTAACGATTTCCCTAACATCCAAACCAAAAATAAAAAATACGTCACTTCATTCTTGAAATCAAACTCAGTAAACACAAATGAACTTAAAAAAATTTAAACAAATATAAAAAAATTAATTTCTCACATTATAGACAGAACCAGTAAAAAGGGAGTCGAGAAAGCGATCCCTATTCAGCGTTAAATTGTAGAGTTCCTCGAAAACGGAAGAGTTGAGATTAGCCTGCGAGGAAACAATTAATTTCACAATGATAAGAGTTGAAATGAATAAAGATGCGAAGAGACAAGTAATGAGGATTTCTTACGGATAAACTCTGCATGGGAGCACGAGGAGCCCAAGATCTGGTGGAAACACCATCCGTCAAATGAGGATAATAAGGTTCTTCCACCACCGAATCCAATTGCATGTTGAATGGAGTTGCTTCTTCCAGTCCATTCGAGAATCTCTCCGCAGTATATCTACGCAATTGAAATAAATAACAAAATTAGCCTTCGTTTTTAAGGGATTTACGAAATGTGAAGAGTACAACAGCAGTCATGTTTATAAAAATATTGCCAAGTGTAAAGACTGAGGTTAACCTTGCGGTCATTTCGTGATGAAACCAGTAGAAGAATTCGCCACGTCTGTCGATGGGGCGGGACGTGTTTCCTGGGTTGAGCAAGTGCCAAAACCAATGGTGAACATTCAGTTGGACGTCCTCGCGGAAATACCAAAGTCGATTTTCAATTCCATTGTCCTCTCCAATACGTTCGTCCAAGTAAACACATTCCTTCAAAAACATTTTACATTTCAACCGTTTTTTCAAAAAACATTTTTGATTTTATTGTGAGTTGAATGAGAGCGATGATGATATGAATTGGGTACCTTTTCTGTGAGATTAGTTTGACGCATGACGAGGTCAGGAAAGAATCTTGTGGGGAAGAGATGAATTGGACTTGGCCGTTGCAGAGACAAAGTTTCGGGCATTTGATCCAACTGGGCTCTCATCAAAGAAGAGTACCATACTTGAGGGTGAATTTCTTGACGATTTTTTAAAAAGTGAGACATCTGCATCAGACTCTCAATATCGTCCCGGTCTAAAAAAACCAAAACCAAACCAAACCCTGTAGTAGCATAATTAACACTACGTACACTAGTCAGACTAAAACAAGACTGTTTTAGTCTGACTAGATTTATTCGATGATCCTTCTAAACTACCCATTCATGTTAGCAAACGTTTCTTTCTAAACACTTCAAAATTATTCATTGTCCGTCTGTTGGCCATTAGCCTGAGAATTCAGGTCATTCATGGAACGAACATGACATGAAAGTGAAGATTATGATATAATGTGATGAAACTGGCTACACTCAAAAAGATGCTAAAAATGATGAATTCTCTTTAATTGAGTGTGAAGTCATAATTTATACGTCATCCCTGCAGTCTAAATAGCTAAAGAATGAGATCAAAGTACAAATTTGTCACACACGAAATAAAATTATGCGAATCAGTTTTAAATTGAAGAAGTTGGAAATAAAAGTGATCACACATTACAATCACATAATTTGATTTCTACACAAAAATATTTTTTTGTGTTCCATTCCCTATGCTCACATCGAATGTTTAAATGTAGATATGCAGAATTCTAAGCTCTATTGGTTTCAAAATTAGCGTGTACGTATGTCAAAATTTTGTATTGAGATTAACAAGGTGTCTTATTATCTCTTGACTGGACTTATATAACTAGCACTTGTGGAAGGAAGTCTATGATGAGAAATCTTGGGATTTCGCTATCATGTACCAAGATCCTCAAGTACTCATCCATTTTCATCCTTCGCTTTTATGTACAAGTATTGCAGAGTCTCTATTGACTGCAATTTCTGTATCTCATATCGACAGGTAGTCTTATGGCAAAGGCATTATATCATTTCACTCTGCTTCAAGATTTTATTAATGGTTAACATTCTTGCAAAGCAATTTCCATTTATAGAGAGATACAAAGCAAATCATCGCTAAAAATGGCAGTTATAAGGAAAAACTCCACTTTCACTCTGTTCTGTCGTTCAACACTCGTTGCTGCATGTACTTCTTTATGACTTTACTTACGAGATGAGATTACACTTCTATAACATAAATATCCAACTGATTATTTTCTTTGGAATCTTTAATGGCCACAGCAGTTCAGATTTCTAAAAATCAAAACTGTTTCCTCCTCAACTTTCTACAAAATATTCCTAAACTGAAGAAGGATTTTTTTACCTCCGTAGAGCATGGCCAGATTATGAACTGCCATTCTGTGATCTGGATTGTAGCCGGCAAAGCACGAGTCTCTCGGACACACTCTCGAGATTTCCGTAAGGTTTGTTCGGTATCTCCCGAAAAGAGTGTTCTCTGCTGGCGTGGAATTATCTCTCGGTTCGAACAGAAACATGTTAAAATATCTCTCAGCTAAACTTTCCACTCTTCGTGGAGATTGTGGTTGGTAAGGAGTCGTGAAACGATATTGTCCCCCACTTGGAAAAATTTCATTTTGTGAATCGGGAGGTCGATAAATGGCAGGATGATTTCTTGGTCGGTAATACGTCGACTCGTAGTCAATGTTTCCACGCAATGGCGGCTCTTTACTCGTGTAAGGGTTGCGAGGAGGATTCCCAAACGGATTGGGACTCGTAAACGGATTGGTGGTGGGACTTGTGAAAGGGTTCATTGTAGGACTCGTAAAAGGATTCATGGTGGGACTCGTGAACGGATTCATTGGAGGACTTGTGAAAGAACTCATCGTGGGACTCGTAAAAGGATTCATGGTTGGACTGGTGAAAGGATAATTGTTGGCGGGACTAGGACTTGAAAACGGGTTCATGGTGGGTCGCACCTTAGGAAGTTGAACTCCATTATTATTCCGATTATTATTCTGGTTGTTATTCAACTGGTGCTGCTGTTGATGACGATAAATGACATCGTGGTAATTGTAAGGTCGAAACTCGGCACTAGAAGTACGAAATATTTCCCTTTCGTAGTCGTTGAAGTTTTTGTGGAAATTCTTTTGACGCGGACTTTGGAACTGATCGAAAATATGTGGGTGATAATGACTGCCGTAGAAATACTGAGACCAGGTGAGTCTTGTGAATATTTGGAGGAGAATGACAAAAGGAAAAACACTGTGACACCGTTTTTTCATTTTGACTTGAGAATGGTTTGGAATTTGTGTAAGAAAGAGACTAAAACGAAGAGAAAGAGACACAGAGAGAGATCAGCACAATTCAGCAGAAAGACATTTAGATTCAGAATTAGTGCAGAGTAACTGCAGTGGCACAAGAAGTCTAGCGAGAGTGTGGCAACGGCAACTATTGCTAGAAAAGTGTAAGTACCTGTCTCGCTTAGAACAGCAAATTGCTCGAGGTACTTTTCGTGGGGCAGAACATGATACACTTAATACCCCAAGCTCTGCTTCCTCCGTGTATTAATTGTAATCACTCATTCAGAGATCACAAACAAAAGTGAAACTTGGACTTGGGAGCAAGGAACATTATATAAAGTAATAGAATCAGAATAAGAATTAACTACAAGTAATTCCATTTGACAAGCACTCGCTTAGTTCTGTTTGCAAATCTAAAACTCTCATTCACCTCCCTCATTGCCCATTCACTACTCAATACCTTTTTTCTTGTTGGCTTTTATTGCAGAAAAATACTAGACACACCTGCAAAATCTCATTTTCAACTGGTACACGTCATAATCTTATTTACAAATAATTAAATTCTTTCAGACTCATTTTTACAGGCAACTGTAGCACAGTGCGTCCACGTACTTCCTGCTGTAACTCCACTCTGTACGCTTTAGACTGTTTCAACCTCACACACCATTTACACATTGCACACGCTCTGCTAAGAATATTATTAGTTGCATACAAATACTCTGATTTAAGAATAATGTAACGTTCATTAACATGACGCATTGCCTATCTGTATCACTCACAATTTATTTATTCTACATTTTTGCCACGGTCAGCCAACCCAACTTCTTTCTCACTCCAATGACTCCAACACATTTCATGCAGACGCTGACGCTGCTCTAGGCCTCTCGCACGCTTCGCTTGTACGCAACGTTCTACCACAACATGTACAGACTCTACTACATCTATTTGTACTCTGTAATTGAGTAACAAAACATTTACGAGCCTGTATCGTGTAGCACGATGTAGCTACAATCTCCATATCTCTCCATTCTGTTTTCTGTTGATCAAAGAACATTCAGAACAAGCACACACTCAATCCAATAATTACTTTATTAGTAATTCTATGCTACTCAATATTAACAGAGTCATAATATTAACAGTCTTAACTTATAAGTGTTATGTATATGCAGGGTTTTAAGTGAAACAAGTAAAAGAACAGAAAATTGGAGATAGTCTCATACCACAGCACCGTCTTATCGTATGAGCTGCCTATCATAATTTGTAAATTGCGGATCTAAACTTTAAATTGTAATTTATGGCATTTGTTCTGCTTACATTATAATTATAGCTCCGCTGTTATTGCAGTATCATTCATAAAATAATTAATAATACCTTCGAGTTATATTCGTAATACAGTTCATGGGTTTTTTCCTAATACTTGATTAGGCTTTAGGTAGGTGCAGTTGCAGGGTACAGCCATTTATTATGCGGAATAATTATACTGACTAATACAAATGAATTGCTCTGAGTAATAATCATAAAGTCTTATGGAAATAGTTTAATGATTGATGTATACCTACGTGGAGTCATAATAGAATAAAGGCTGAAGCCCAGTAGAACAGCAGGTCAGGGCTTTAGCCACAGATAAATAATTTTGAGTAGATTTCATTCTCACCTTTGGCTCAGTCGAAACACAAAGGATCCATTCCTCTTTAGTTCTTAAATATCTGAACGAGCTACTTATTATGGGCATAATTGACTTAATTATTATAATATATATTATACTAGCGGTAACCCGTTCATTACATGAACACATTTTCATTGCAATCACAGTAATCTGCAATTTGTATTACTGTTGGCTAGTTCAATAGTGTAGAATGTAGAGCAGTCAAATTGTCTCAAGACTCACCCACATTCTCACATAAAATGAAACCCAGCGAACAACTTGGAAAAACGCGCGAATAACTCTAATTTAGATTTTGTACGACACACACACTCACACACTTCGGTAGTAAGGGCTTTCATGGCTGTAACACTGAGACATGCGCAGTACCATTGGGTGAATTGGGACTGGATGCGGTCTATTTGCTTTAAGTATAATGCTGCAGCCGTAGTACCTTTAAAGTCTTTTGCCCGGCTTCATCCTGACAGAGTCAACATCATTCAGATTTTTAGAAGGAGTAATAATTTGCTTTTCTTATTGAAATATGGCTGCCCACATTTGGTGGTTGTAGTTTGTAGTTGTAGGTGTTTATAATTGAATTGGCATAAATGTGGTAGTAATTTTAATTATTAGAGCGAAGAAGTTGCGCATTGTTGTGTGCCATGTCAGGGAGTTCCCGTCAGTCCTGCTGTTCAAGAGATCTTACTTTGTTCTTTTATTCTCACTGTACTCTTTTTTATTTTATTATTATTAGCTGCACCCAACTGTGCATTGCGAGTAATTAGTGGATGAAGGCTTCAGGCAACAATTAAATGATAATATACCTAACTATAACTATAACTAATGCTTAGGCAGTGGCCACAATAAAATAATTTGTTGGAAAATGAAGCGATTGAAATTGAAAAGAACGTTCGTGTAAAACTAGAAATGTAGGTGAGCGATGTTGGTTGTGTGATGGTGGACTCGCTCGTTCTACTTCAAAAAATTTGTAAACGTTTTGTATCATTGCACACGCGATTCACATTGAAAAAAACCATCGCAGCCCTTGCCAACTTTTCATTGCACAAGAAGATTAATTATTATGCACTGCATATTAAATGAATACCTAATACATAATTCGCCAATACATACTCTATTAATAGTTAAGGTTCAAAATTTGGAATTCAGTCATTATTTCTAGTAGGTACGCTTATTACAGTTTTGCTTAAGAATAATCTCTGCTAGAGATAATTGAAAGATAGTGAGAACAGAATGTGGGGAGATAAAATTCTTTTGCATCAGTGCGTCATCATATGGTTTTAGTACGAATAAGTTAGACAAACTGTGGGTGGGATTCTTGGGGGTAAGCTAACAGTGACAAATGTTGAGTTATACATATTTTGAAAGTCAATTT